>QMFE01000518.1:0-22388 GCA_003314665.1 Tricholoma sp. MG77
AAAGCTTGACGCTGACAAAGAACCACTCATTCCGCTTACAAACGGATCAACTGATTGCGAGCCAATGAAATGCGAAACAGTCACAATTTGTGACCCATTACGTACACATACCAATCGGGCGTTCTGAATTTCACATTTTGACGACAAGTAAAACCCATAAAGTAGTGGGATTATGGTTTCAGGTGTGTATTCCACAAGCCCAAGTATCCGTTTCTCGAGGGTTGAAAATTACCACAGCTACCCGACTTTAATTTCTCGGAAATCACTTGCATCTCCTTAAGTCAATAGAACTATACAATCTGATCCAAACCCACCAAAAAAAGAACTTTGGCGAATCGATACTAGATCTCTGAACTTTCAAAACCGATTCATGGTTCAAGTGGTTGTCATATACTGGGAGCTGTTTCACAATATCACTTCTCCTCGGGTTACTTGGACGTTAAATCGTACACACCCAAAGACCCTCGATGCTTCCAAGAAGTTACAGAAGTCTTCGACTTGACATCTCTCCTAACAACTCGCCGAGGATCCTATGGAGAGTCACAGTTGTCTCATTACTGACCTCGTGTTTGTTTGAGGCTTATATTTATCAATCTCTCCGATAACAACAGGACCTATCAACACATTTTACAATGCTATCGACGTCATGATCCGAATGTCAAGAGTCTTGTCGCTGGAGGGAATAAGGTACATCCGAAGATCGGACGTCGAATGTCAAGCTAGGCGACAACGACACTGGCACCTGTACACACGTCTTTTCTGTACCCCACCATTTTTGACGTAGCTTATCACAAGACAGAATGCTTTCAACGTACATCAATAATCGGGACGAAGGGGGAACGCCGTAGACGTGAACGTCACACAGGACAGGCATAAGTTGCATTCCTTCGATTTATTGGGCACCTACTACCAACTGTAGATAATACAACCTGCGTGTTATTCGCAAGACGTCTCTTCCAACCCCCAGTAGTAGGAAAAGAAAAACCATATACCGAAAGTAAACAAACGACTACAAAATCTGTGGTCGAATGTAATATTCTAGAGGATAAAAGAAACCGCCGATAAATGAATGCTAGATGGATGACCCAAATTTGGTGGCAGGTTTAGGGTAAAGAATGTATGTGACCGATATGACTATGCTTACTGAAAGGAGTGGATTGTATAACTAGAAACCGTATATTTACGTGTTCGACACCATAAAACCAGCAAAAGAAGAGAAAGGAAGGAATTCACGAACAAGGGGGTGGGGTGTAATACAAGAGAGATTTCAGGAAGCTTGGTGCTTCTTTAATCTATAACGATGCCGCCTGGTGGTGCGGTCAGCAGAGGCGTTCCTTTCCAGTCAGCCGCTACAGTTTCGTTGGCACAAAGTTTTTGATCAAGACGACAATAAACACGTACTGCGTGTATGAACCCAATTGCCCCACCAGTTGACTGAGATATTGCCGTTTTTAGGGAACTAAATTAACCATCAAATTAGCCACGGAGGCATCATCGATACAACGTAGACAAACCTGGAGAGTAAAGAAGATGAATATCAAAGAAATCACCGTCCCTACACAAGCACACGTCAGCCCATCTATCACAGAGAGGGAACCCGCGACGGGACTCACCACTATCCAGCGCCGCACTCGCCACATAATTAAACTTACTCCACCACGGAAAGTTCCTCTTCCTAATAAGATACTGGAAGATGAACGCTACCGCGAACCACGACGAATAGTTGATGCCCGTCGCGGGTGGCATCGCTGACACCCCAGTGAGGACGATCGGAGTGCTGACGAACTTGACCCACGAGTTCGGGTAACGACGCTGCCAGAACCAGAACGGAAGCGGGAGGAACACACCCGCTACCATGGCGTATAGATGTGGATGATATATCGACTTTGTTCCAAACTGTCTGCCTGGCCCGATAAGACCCCTACATGAGCGGAGTTGTCAGCGTATGCAGAAAAAATAATAATTAGAGAGTGCGAGAGAGACACGCACCAGACAGCAGAGGCGGTAAAGTAAACTTGGTTATGCGGACACGTTAGCTGGCTCCTCTGGTTAGGGGAACAAATATCATGGACGTTAGCAAACATCCACGTCTTCACTCCTACTTGCAAGAACGCAGCAAGGGTGGTAGCGACAAGTTGTGCTACAAACAAGGTAGATCAGCGGCCCAACGCAAAGTAAGCAATCAGCCAAGACAACACACCCAAGAAAGTGGCGCGCGGGGGAATCTTAACATAGTGCCCCAATTTCAAATCTTGCACAAACGAAGTAGCCTCCGCAAGAGTTTGTACAGAATACGCTTTGAAGACCTATAAATAAAGCATGAGAACTTTATTTTCACTGTTCAATTGCCAGAAAAATAAATTACCATGTTCGCCAACGGATTACCCGGAAGTAAAGTTCCAGGAATGATTTGTGCAAGAACGTTCAACGTGATCTATCCATTTGCACAATAAGGTTTCTATCATCCACAATAAAACGAAGGAAAGGGACGTACACCTTGACCGGTCATGGCAAAAATAAATCCAGATGGTAGGATATAGATAACCGGCAGCAGAAGTGCCAGAAGCAACGCCCATACCGGGATCTTAGTGTCCCAAACCTACACACCGTACGAAACGAGAGAAACAATCAGCACCTACAGTAATACACGTGCACCAAACACCCACCTCAACAGCGATCACCGCCAAACTAAAGAACCCACAAAGCGCGCATAAATACCACCAATCTGGTACTTCAGGGTAATTCCGCATAAGCTTCGCATGGATATCATCCCGTTCCACCTTTAGTTTCTTGAAACCGTTCAGGAGGCTACGGCCGTGGTAAAGCAACGTATGCACGATGACACACGTGCTGAGAGTGAATGCTATTAGATAGGTCACAGCGTATGTCGCAGGGAGGAAGAGTGGGGAGTAATCATTGTACGCTGCAAGGTCGAAACGGTCGTCGATGGTGAGTACGCGTGTGATGTTGTAGGGCGTTCCGAACTTGTCGTACGGCACGTTACCAGAGATGGGGAAGTAGGCGAGTTTCCAGGACTTGAAGACATCGTCAGAGTGCATGTAAGGATAGTTGGTTGGACGTACATTTGAGTAATAAAGAGCAGGCGTCAATATCCAGAAGAACAGAATGAAACCCAGGAAGATATGTAGTTCTGCCCACCATGGAACTGCAAGGGAATTTAGGCTAAGGAAGGCATCCAAGGAAGAAAATCATACCCATCAATGGACTGCCGATCCAAGTGATCTGCGACCAGTCGAAGGTTATGACACTGAAGCCTAGTCCAGTCCGGATCCCAAATATTTGATTGACAGGGATATTCTGCGGAGCAGCCCAACAAATGAATGAGAACACCGACAGCGCTTCAAACAAGAACCCTACAAATATACCCGCATCAAAAAAAACATACTCCCGAAGAAAAGACGGGTAAGGGAGATCTTACCAGGCAAGAAAAAGAACAGAAACGATCCCACCGTCACAATCACGAAAAACTTGTACCTAGTCATCCCCTTCCCATTCCTCCTGCCAAGCCCCATCCCAATACCATCATCCTCATCCTCCGCATGTAGAGTATTCAACAACGTACACGCTACGAGATTCTGAGGCCACACCATGCTGGCAGGCCACACAAGGAAGCGACGACAGATCCCCGCAAGGCCAAATCCCGTAAGCTGCGTCGCGAGCACTAATACAACTTCGAACCAGTATCCCAACTTCATTTTATAGTAAAGCTCCGAAACGACGACGGCATTGAGGGCATACGGGTTACCGACTGCCACATTCGCCATGATATATACTAGAACATGCTCCTTGATGTTCCACGGTCCAGGGTTGAAGGAGAACTGTATAGAGCGAGAATAGGTTAGCGGGCGAATGAGGTTGGTAATGAAGACGGGAAAGGCGCTGGTTGATGAGGTGCGGATGATGAATGCGGGGAGACTGGGGATTGGGATACGGTAGGTAGTTATGGGGAGAACGAAGGCGAGGAATTTTCCAAAGGGATAGGCTACGAGAATGAGAACTAGGGGTATCACACTTGGTGCTGGCGAGCGGAAATTAAAAAATACATTGAGGGCACTGGGGGAGGTGGGCTATGTGAGTCTGTGAAGTGGGGGGTTGGACGGGATGCTCACCTGCTGATCATGCAGAGCAATAGCCCCACGAACCACATTCGGATAGTCAATGCAGGCATTTCTGGGTCATCGACGTTGGATACAGACGCGCGAACTTCCGGGAACGGGCTGTCCTCTTCTTCTATTGCGTCAAAGTCGAATTCCATTCTGTTAACCGAGGGAGTGAGGGAGGGGGAGGGACAACAGGTCAGTGAGGGTTGCGGAGACGACATGAGTGCAAGAGTCAAAAAGCCAAGCGAGCAAGCGACAGATGTATAACAGACAGATGTCGGGGTGTGGTGGATCCACCTGGGCATGCGTAGAACAAGTGACCAGTCACACGTAAAATTGCCCGTCGCGAGGAGATTCAGAGAAGACGAGAAGTTGGAAAAAAATGGCAGTTGGACAGACATATCCGGCGACCGAGCCGAGAGAAGTGGGAAATGAAATTTAAACAAAGGACCCACTTTATCGAACCTTCTGTTTCGTCGTCGTCCACCATGCTAGGAGTCATGCTGAGAGATTCTGCAAAGGAAGAATCTGCCATCTTTGAATGTGACCTCCTCCTTACACGTGCCTCCATGTCGCTTTCTTTTTCACCTATGCGACCGCCGCCTGGCAAGGATACACGGACCTCGCGAGATTCGGTTGTAGGAGCAGCATGAGAGCCAGTAGTTGTGGTGTTTAATCTACGTAGTCGAAAGTGGTCATCCTGGGTATTGTTGTGTGTATTCGAATCGGTTGAAGTTGAAGGAGGAGATTGGGGTGGAGGCAAAATGTATTGCGCCGAGGGACCTACGGCTGAGCCTGCGGGATATCGAGCATATGGGTTAAAAGTGGGCGGGGGCAAGGCAATTTGTGGTGAATGTAGAGGGGGAGGGGGTGATGATAGATGAGGTTGTACATCGTGATTTAGCTGTTCCGACTGAAGTTGTTTCTGCTGGTCCGCAGTGGATGGGGGTAAGAAAGCAAAAACATCCTCATCCTCACTCTCTTCGTCTTCCTCCTCAAAGGTATAATCCTGGCCATAAGTAAATTGTGGATCTCTGTGATCGTAAAAAGCACTCTGGCCAGCGGAAGTGTTTAGGCGGGGACCATTTGAGGTATACGGCCTAGAAGAACCGGCAGTAGAAGGAGGGCGCCGGGGCATGTAAGGTCGAGTTGGGAGGAGGAGGACGTAGTGGATAGGCTGGCCGTCGTGTATGGTGTCGCCGGGGGGAGGGGGGCTGGGAAACTTTGAGGATTGGTTTGGGAATGATGATTTAGCAATTTCATCCACGGTCAGGCACAAATGATGTGCCTGAGCACAAACAAACTGTAACTTGCGTTGATACCCATCCATCTCATCCTATCTCATCCGAGTCGCACCCAATCTCCATATCTCCTCATCCTCTCAACACAGTATCCATGTACTTTACACCACAAAAATTTCATCTTTTTAGTCCAAGAATCTGTCGTTTGTATTCTTACTTTTGTCACCGTCGATCACCGATCATCATTCATCATAATTTGAACACCACAGGGGTGGGCCTTGAAACATTTTCACCAACTGTGGCATACATAGGGCTGCAGAACGATTGACTAAGCCTTTACCCATGTCATTCATTTCCCACCGGCCCCCGAAATAACTTTACAATGTCCCGTTTAGCCATGCCCGTAATCAGACACCACGGTTTTTGACCACCATCAGGATCGTTGCACAGCCCGAGGCTCGGTGTCTCCCGCCACTGTGTACTATCAGTACGACATTCGAGAGTCGATAGTTGATCTGAACATCCATCCCTGAGAAGACGAACAATTCGGGGTTTTTTTAACTGACATCGTTTGGTCCGCTTCTTCTGTTCTTAAAAAAGACTCGCCCTTGTGGGTGTGCGATTTCTCCAAGACTTTTCCGCGATGTTGATATGGGCTCTCCTCATCCGAGTCACCTCGTTTGGTGCGATAAGGAACTACGCTATCAACTGATGATATACCCTCTCAGGACGAACAACCCAAATTCTAACAACTAGTCTCTAAGCACTTAAATCTGCATCCTACATGTATAGATACGATGACAATTTTCCTGGCCAGAGGTCTTCTGATGGTCTTAAGCTTCCTATACAGTATACTCTGTCCGGTGGCTAGATCCTTACTATCGCCATGGCATCAAAATGACTCCCTAGTTCCCTGTACTTCTAAATGACGTCGAGACTCGACAACACTCGATGGCCAGTCCGGACGTCCTAGACACAGATGTCTGGCTATAGGCGCAGCTACGGGTGCTATGCAGATGCAAATATGTACTTGAAAGTTGATAACCGGGTGCTCAGGTAAAATTCATCATGTCTCCGAATGTACATGCAATTCAGGTACATGTAAAGTTAGTGTAACATTCCGATAATTCACAGTCGCCGCGCCCGAGCTGCTAGCTATGGCAGGCCTTCAGCGCACCAGGCCCTGGTTCCCATTATGTATTACTTCTGTTACTATAATATGTTACTGGTGCCTGTAGGCCTTCCCGCCGCTTTGTCTAAAAGGGTCTCCGGCCCGTCTCTAAATTCTGTGCCTGTCCACGCCGTTTTCATGTCAATGGCGTTACGGATACTTTAGTCCGCCCTCATCTCAGTCCGGGTATGGTGCTACAAATGCCATACTTCGTAGTGAGCGAACGACTAGGTATTTATCCTGAACCCTTCTCACATCCAAGTTATCAACAACAGAGCTGCACATGTGGAAACTATGTCACACAAAGAATCATTTCAACAGTCCATCGATCCGGTCACTGCTCCTCGCAACCGAATCCGACGCATGCTCGCCGGTGACATGGGAACATGAAATGGACCGCCTTTCACACGATCGACTCGCTGTAAAGGTAGGAACAATAATTAAGAGTGAACTCGTCAACCATTGGCAAAGTAAGGAAAATTCTACGCTCATTTAAGGGCCGCGTTTCAAGATTAAAATCATCCTATCTAAGTCAAACTTCATGCGGCTCGTGTGCTTAGGGATCATTCCATCCTGCGAGGCTCGAGAGTGGCGATAACACCCTGGAGACCGCCGTGGTCATGTCCAATGAAATTAATTACAGACACGGTATGCAGAACGGACGACTTTCAATTGGACGAATTTTTTTCCTCGTCTGAGTCATGGTATGTTTCAGCTGCAACTGAAAGTAGCATTTAAAATTTCTAAACTGGCCGCTCAAGGCCCTTGGCTCATGACCCAGATTTAATCTGAACTAGTAACCCTGTGGTCCGAATTATCGAATTGCCAGTGAGCAGGCTTGGAGCAGACACGCAAAGGCAGGCCCGGGTAAGGTTACAGACCGCCCGGGCCGTGTTCGTCTCTGTCTATATTTTCGCTCTCCCCGAAATATATTCGATTATGAATTGAATGTTACTACCATATATGTATACCCACAAGCTAGATATTCATGCATGTTCTGTGAAATCTTGGTGAAATCCCACCTCATTTCCTAATTGAGCATGGATAACTCCGCCGATCCCAGTGATCGGCTTCTGCCGAATGATCCTCCGTGCACTGCCTCGACTTCGATGTTTCCATCAAAGCTTTCAAGCCCGATTCCATGTTCGTTATGAGTTCAGGCTGTCCAGGTCCTACTTTCCATGAGCCGATCACTGATGGTGTTAAAGCAGGAGGACTCGTAGTATTGCCATCTTGTGCTGGGGGTTGGCATCTTTAGCTCTGTTAGCAAAGGGTCTGCATGGGATGATCAATATTGTCTATGTGGCTAGAGAGGATTTCAGTAACTCTAACCTCAGAAAAAGTAAGCCAATGAGCTGCTCTTAATTTTGTCATGCCCACATCCCAGCACTCATCAGGAAACTGTAAGGGGACAACCAGTTTCATTGGACTTCTGTGCAGTCTCTGCTGTGCAGCCACATTGGACTTCCTGTTGACCTATCTATCTGGCTTCCCTCCTTGTCAGTGACCTTGTCTCATGCTTCATCTAGAAGAATAGTCTATTCGTCAGACTTCTGCATGGTCTCTGCTGCACAGCCACATTGGACTTCCGATGGACTTCCTATCCAGTTCCTTCTAGTTGTAAGTCTGCAGACTCACAACATCCATACCAATACACTTCACTGTCGGCCCCCGATCAGTACCCCGATCCCAAATACCAACTCATCATTCCTATACCATCAACAACATTAATATCCACAACTACACCAATATCCACGACTCCACCATCACAATAGTCGGGCCCCGTTTGGCACCCAATGACCACCGCCAACAACACCAGTGACATTTCTGATAACGTGTCACTGACATCATTACATGAACAACCAATGCTCCACAAGACAATGAATGAGCCCGATATGGCTCTCAAGAAACACACAGCATGCCTGATGCAGCCTTTTACTTACATGATCTAAAAGTCCCACTGATATAGACCTTTATTTTTTAATATCCAACTTTTGTTCCCACTTTTGTGTAACAAAGATAACTTGATCCTGTCTGACTTGCCCACCTCAGTGTTGGTTGCTTAACCCAGCTCCCTTCCACTAGTTCCTTGTGTTTGCTTAGTAGCCTCGCTCCTTGACTATCACCTCATTGCACACCTCATGTAGACCTCATGTATTTAGGTATATAGTTGTTGCACCCTAGCAGAGAATCCTTAGAGCTTTCTCTTAGGATTCCCCTCTGCTAGGTGAGTATTGTGTTCTGTAGTCTACTCAATATAACTTAGGATTCCCCTCTGCTAGCTTGGTGGACTCTTGTTGTTGTTGTCAGCACTGACTCTCTGAGTGTGTGCAGACTCCGTCTGTGTAAGGGGAACAGTCAGCAATAGTGTTTTTTGCCCCTCTCGAAGGGCAACCACAACTGGACTGGTTGTTCTCATTTCATAATTCTATGCAACCAATGTGGAAGGGGTAGGAATCTGCTTGAGGCTCAGGGAACCAGGTTGTCCTGTCACAGCAAACGGGGTAAGTGGAAATGGAGAAAATGTGTCAAGAACACGTGAAAGTCATTGTAGGTATCAAATATAAATGAAAGAGGGAGTTTTCGTATGTAACGAAAACTGAGAAAACTGTCATTGAGGATCTATGTGCTCGTGAAAAGGACAATGTGATTGTATCCGATAAGAATCAGAATGCGTGAGAAAACAATGAGAAAGAGTCAATGAGAGGGAAAGTCGAGCCTGATGGTGCTCAATAAGAGGGTTGCTTGTTGGTGTGGCCCTGATATCAAAACACCTGCATACAAGAATGGAAATAACTTTGAAAATAGGCCATATTGCCCTGTAACCATAGAAACTAAGAACTTATCAGGAAATCACGCTTGTGGGCGTGGTTGTCTTGAGGGAAAGTGAGTTGTTGTGAGGGAGCCTTACAAAAACTGAGAAAGTGGGGGAAAGAAGAGATACTCCATTCAACAGGTGGGAGGACACCTTATATACACAGAAGCATTGGGGAAACTACAGACATGTACTCTTGTGCCAATCACAACGAGTGAAATGAAAATCAAATTAAAGAAGGGGCGGAAGTGTATGGATTGGGGAATAAAGATAAAAATAGAAATCTCGACGTCATTGATCTTGAGGGATTGTCGGACCAGTTTTGTCAGAGTCCTCATCTTTGGGCTTCAGCATACAGGAATGACTTGGGGAGCAGCCTACATTTGGGGTGCTCTATTGACAGAACACGACTCAGACCCCCAACAAGCACGGAGCATGCCCGAAGAACTGTCCTCGACCCTACTCTTCTGCACAATCAGCCCGTTGACTTGGATGTTGACTAGCCATGGAAGTGGGACTGTGTCAAAGTCTTGAATCTTGAAGAGAAGCATGTAAAATAGACAAAAGTTTTCAAAGAAAGGAAAATAAAAACGAAACCAGAGCCCAATCCTTCGAGACGAGAGTGAGTTCATTGAAGAAATTCTTGATGGCACGTGATGTGTGCTGAATTTGGGTGATCGGAGTGTCGAGTGTATTTGAGGATCTTTGGACATGTTGCAGTCATCTATCTGTAGCTCAAAATTAAAGAAAAGCATTGTTAGTAATTTGATTATATAGGAAAAGTATAAAAATGTGAAAGTATACAATAACCTGAGAATGCATGACAATCTTGAGGAATGATCGAGAACCACCTCGGAATGGGAAAGTTGACGGGCGAGTCTACTTTCCCTTCCACACTGACAACCGGTCCAGTATAAACCGGTCCAGATTGGTTGCCTAACGGTTGTGCAACTGGTTTACACCAGTGCAGTAATAGACTGGTCCTGACTGGTTCACAACTGGTCAGGACCGAGTATGTACCTGTACTTGACATATTCTAAACTACTACATATTATTTTAAACTAATAATACATATTCTAAAAGTAAAGAACAAAGTAACCCCCTACCTCACAGGATAGGTGAGGGAAGGGGGGGAGGAGTATCTATTAGCACAAGAAAAGGAACATAAAAGAACTACCCCCCACTGCCTTGTGTTAGGAGCAAGGGAGGGCAGGGAGAGGGTGGTGTTGCTGCCTGCAGTTGGCATCCTCAATGTCATCCGTTGTTGTTGTGGTCTCGTGCCATCATACCCACACCATCAAGAACCGTTAGCACCCCCCATCCACCCTGTGAGCAGTGGCTTGCAGCAGTAGAGGTGCTGGGGTTGTCCTGTTGTCATGCATAGTCCGTTGTCGTTGGCGTTGTCCAGTGTTAGTGTCATTGGCCGGTATTGGTGTTGATGTCCAGTGTTGGCATCATTGGTGTAATTGTGCACCCGCAATCCCCCTGCGAGCAGTGGCTCGCAGTGGCAGGGATGGGTGGGTCGATGTTGCTGTTCTCGAGGGGGTTATTGATGTGGTGGGCTTATGGGGTGGTGGGGTGCTTACTTTGTGGTTAGCACCTGCGATCCCCCTTGCGAGCAGTGGCTCGCAGAAGCAGGGGCGGGTGCTAGGGTTGATGGTGCTGTTTTTGAGTGGTTGGGGTGGTCAGTGATGATATTGCAGGTTTACGGGGTGCTTACCTTGCATGTACCCCACTGCGTGGGCCTCCTGAACCCATCCTGCTGTCGTCTCAGCTCCCAGTAGTTGTTTGAGTCCTTCTTGACGATCTCACATCCTGTTTAGACAGGGAGGAGGCAACATGGGTGTTGTGGAGTTGTCGTGGCCATAATAAAGTTTTAGTAGAAAATAGAATAATGACAGAACAAATTAAAACATACTTACCATGTTTTGAGGCCCCTGAAAGATGGACATTGGTTGTTGAACATGGAAAACATGTGTGGCGTGGCAGCCACATGTTGGCAGTCATGCACATTGCTGTTTGGTTTGGTTGAAGGGGTGTGGGAGTGGTTGAGGTGGCCATTTACATTGAGGGCATGGTGGACATGGTGGTGAGAGAGGAGGGAGAAGGGAGGTGGGAAAGACAGTGCTTGTGGTTGTGATCTGGCAAAAAGAGAGTGTACATGCGTCAATCAAGGCGTCAATCACTTGTACCTGCAATTGCCGGACTGTGATCGATGCAGTGAGCACATTGAAATCAACACCTGAGGCCTCCTCTACTGTTGGCAATGCCCAAAAGACTGTTTGGACATGTGGGGGAGTATTGTGTTAATCTATTACAACTTGAATTTGATTTTTATGTTGAGTAAGTAGTGTTCAATTGATAAAACATTGTTGAAGCAAGTATATGAGAGAACTTGAGTTGATCAAGTACTCAAATCTATGTATTTTAGCAGTATATCTGGCCACAACCCTTCAACATCACATTAAGGACTTACCTACTTATTACAGAACATGCCAATACACCCTATGGTTCATTTCAAAGCCTCTAAACTATTTTCTGATATGTATTAAGCTCACAAATGGCAAAAATGTGAGAAATGCCAACTTGCAATTTTCACTCTGAATTATATTATATGCTCTTGGGGAATCCTATAACTACATGTCTTTTGAAATTTGACTCATTGGAACATGAGTTATGGCCTTGAAACCATCAAACTTGTCATTTGCACTGTTACTCATTTCCTTTCTTGTTAAATAAGATTACAACTATTGGCAAATAGAGTAGGCAACATAAGGATAATTTACTACATATTTATGAGCACCTAATAATTTTAGGTGCTCGACACACACTGTCATGCAGAAGGTGACAGAGTAGCACCAAGAGTAAATATATGTAAACAGTGGGTGATCGATGCGTTAATTGACACACGTACTCTTCTTACTACCACCAACCCTACGACAACACTCCGCTACCACCACTACTCTGTTAATCCCAATGCCTAGGAGTGTCATGCCACTACAAACATCTACTAACATTGTCACCAGCAGCAAACAAGCTACCTTATGCACAATATGGGCCCAAATGACGTTATCGTTGTTTGGGCCCCAGGTAAGTAATTTCTCAGTGCGTTTCTTGTTTTTTTGTCAAGTAACTAACTCTTATTTGTTATTTTTTAGATTCTAACTACATCAGGTATTTGAGAATATTCTGAGAAGCCTTATAAGGTCATAACAAAAGTGTAAAAAGCATAAAAACTCCAATTCTGGCAGACCACTTTATAATGCTAGATATACATAGAGTGGGTTTCCAGACTGACAACCCACTACAACATCCATCAGACTGACAGGAGCGGTAAGGCTTTATAAATGATTATCTTTAGGAAAGCCTGAGAATGAAAAACCACTTTCCTTTCCTAGCCACTTCAGTACAACTCCACTCTATTTGATGAATTAGTTTGTAATTAACTCAATTTTAATATTGCATTTAATTTACGGTCACTCCTTTTATATTTAACACTCAAAGTCTCAAGATCTCACATCTCACATTGTCTCATATTCATGTTGCCTTACACAGATAAGAAAACTTGGACCCTACTTGTGAATGGGTTTTTGCATTTTGTTCAGCTCATGGGGTTGTGGCTGTGCATATTCATCTCAAAGGTTGAGAAGCCTGCAATCAATGGAATCCTTTCAAGGCATGGCAAAGTCCCAGAATTCTTGCAGAATTCTGGTATTCAATTGTTTTTGATTATATTTTCAGATCATGGTGTATCAGTCTGTTTGATCCTTACAAACTTTGGCTGGTTATATCGGCATCCTTTTGATGTATGGTTGACAATGGGGGTTTAGTGTTTGAAGGTCCGGTTCATTGAACCGGAAAAAAACCGAAACCGAGCTGGACTGAACTGCAGTCTGGTTCTTTTGCAGTTGTGGTTGCCCTAGTTTTCGAATGACAGTGGTTGCGGTTCCATAAATTTGTATATTTATTTGGAACCGACAAAAGTCGGTTTGAACTGGTTGTAACTGGTTATATACCTAGTATCTATATTACTATACTATAAACCAAAATAAAGTGAAAATGGGATGAGCCCGAGGACAAAAGAACTCAGAAAGCGAGTGTTTAAATATCCTGTGGGTGCGCACGGACCATTTGGTCACATTTGCGCACCCAAACAAAAATGTGGTGCCACTTTTGTTTACCACTCCCACGCTACATCAACATCAACAACCACCCTTGACACTGTCATTACCACTCCCCTCCTCTGCCTCCTTCTAGCTCCGCCACCCCGTCAACGCCTGTGTTCCCCCCATTGGATAATGCTCCCAAGCATGGGCCCAAATGATGACAGCTGTTGTTTGGGGCCCAGGTAATGTTTTTTCACATTCTTTTTTCAACTAACTAATCTTTTCCCTTCTTTTTTAGACTCTAACTATGTTGTAACAATGAGACAGCGCCAACACGGCACCCACGTCCACCCGCCACTGCTGCGAGCCCCTGCTTGCAGGGTGGATGACAGAGCAACACAGCTGCCCATGACAAGTAGAGCCGAACGAACGAATGAAATGGGTCCAAATGATGACTGGCATCATTTGGGCCCCAGGTAAGTTTGAATATTCGTTCTTTTTTTCAACTAACTAACTTTCTCTATTTCTTTATCAGGTTCTTACTGGTAGTGATGAAGCCTGAACCAACACCCCATGCCTGCGCCCTACACTGCTGCTGTGAGCATCTGCTCGCAGGGTGGTAACGGGGTCCCATTGTGGACAACACCACTGCGGAACCAACATGCCACCCACACCTCTGCTGCGAGCAACTGCTTGTGGGGTGGATGGGGGTGGTGACAAACAACCAACAAAGGGCCCACGACGGACGCCAACACCAACACCTATGCCACCAACAACAGATGCCAATGCCAACACCAACACCAAAGCCAACACCAACGCCAAAGCCAATGCCTAACGCCAATGCCAATGCCAACACCAAGGCCAATGCCAAAGCCAACACCAGATGACGATGCCAGGACCGACGAGGACACTAATGCCGATACCAGACAATGACATTGGCAGATGACAACGTGCCCCCCCTTGCATTTGCTGCTCAGGCAGGTGCATATTTTCTTCTTGGAACTGTTTTATTTTATTATCCATATGCCTGCTTATGGGCCCCTGTGAGGGGGCTTTATGTTATTTTAGAGTAGTAGTATTATTATTAACTACATATGTACTTTCGAGATGGTTCTGACTGACCTTAGGTTGTGTAAGGGCAACCTTACAATCAGAGCCTGAACTCGATACTTGCAAGGGAAAACCAAAGAGAAAAGTCTAAGGTGTTTCCCTGCAAGGGTGCGACTATGTACAAGAAACCATGTGACAAAGTAAAATAAACCTGTCTGCATGTGGAAGTAAGACAGGGGAAGCGAGCATGCATCAGGGGCACATCAACAGTCGTTCCGCTATCTCCAAATGAGTTCGAGCGGTGTTCCATAGCTTCAGCGTCATTGTTGAAGTGTAGGGGGTGGTCATAGGTGAGGCGCAGAGTGGTAGGAAGTCATCTGAAGCCATACAAAGTTGCTCGAAGTAGTTCAAAGGTGTTTCGTGAGCTTCATAGATGTTCATAGGACTTTGTAGGTGTTTGTGGGTGTTTGTAGAGCCTGGACGAACGTTCATGGATGTTTGTGAGTGTTTGTAGGACTTCGTAAATGTTCATGGGTGTTTGTAGAGCCTCGTTGAGTGTTCCCCTTACATCACCCCCCCTTCAAGGCGCAGCATCCTGATGCGAAAAACCCCACGTTGAACCAACCTGTTGTCGTGGTCGAAAACCCATACGACTGAACAGTAGGGCATTGATACATTTAGGAGCGGTCGGGTGGGTTCTGTAGAAGTCCTGTATTAGCTTAGGAGCATCCAGGTCACCTTCTGAAATCCACGAATTTTCTTCGCGACCATAGCCCTTCCATCTGACCAGGTACTGCAGTGTTCTGCCCCTCATCTGACTGTTTATCACCTCTTCAATCTCATACCTCTTTTCTCCCCCTACGATGTCTGGTGGTGGTGGTGGGTGTGGTCATTGACCTACGATCGGATCTGGTGGGGCGGGCATGAGTTTGACGATGTGGAAGACTGGGTGGAGTCATGACATGGATGGAGGTAGTCTTAGACGGTACACATGCGAACTGACTGGGCGAACGATTGGGTATGGGCCTAGATAGCAATGTGCGAATTTCTTTGAGGGTCTGGTCGTACTAATGTCCGACGCATTGTGAAAGACCTTGTCGCCTGCTTCGAACTTCGGAGCTGGGGTTCTCCGCTGATTATAGTACCTTGCCATATCATCTTTTGATTTTGCGAGGGTTGCCCGTGCTTCGTCCAACATAGACTTCATTTGATCCACGAACTCGTTGACAGCTTTGAGTTTCGGTGGATGTTGGTTAGGTTCAAAACCCATTCGGGGGTGTCTACCGGTGTTGACGAAGAATGGGGAGTGCTGCGTAGATGAGTGGACGTGGTGTTACGAACTGTGAACGGGCAGGGAAGGACGAGGTTGTAGGAAGGATGAGGTTGTAGGAAGGATTGGATACAGCTCAGCGGTACTGGGGACAGTGCGGGAATGTACGCTGAGGACTTAGCTGATGTTGGGCAGACGCGGAGCTATGCTAAAACACACGGTCTTGGCTTCAACCACTTTCCCAATAGGGTTGCACCTCTTGTTCGGTATCTGGGTGGACCGTAACTTCGGAGTGAGAACTGTGGCGGTCGTGCGCACACGTGTGAGAGCGGAGCGTGAGTAGAGCGGACGAGCATAGACGAGCGCGGGTTGCGGCAAGATATGAACTTAACGAGAACAGGAGAAAGTGTTCGAAGTCGGTTTGATTTTCGATTAACAAGTGAGTTACAAGGAACTTAGCTACATAGGAAGAGCGGCGTAGCTCAGATAACCGTACTTAAAATAAAAGATAACGACGAGCGAATAGGAAGGCGGATAATAAAAGCGTGAGTGAGATGGTACTGAACAAGTAAGAGGACAAATGCGAGAACGTATTGGGATGCGCAGATTGTTCAGCGAGGGGGTAATACCACATGGACTTGCGATGGCATGGAGACGAGGTAGTATTGATGACTGAGATGAGCGCGAAGGTGCGAGAGCGAGAGCGCGCAAATGTGCGAAGGCGTAGCACCTACGGAACGATGTTGCATGATTATCTGGAGTTGGGTAGGGGTTATGGAGCGTGGTTGCACGGGACATAACACGTGGTTATTGTACGCAAATTCACCTAGGGGTAGGAGCGTGTCCCAATCGTTCTGTCATTCACTCACGAAAACTCGAATATACTGTTCGAGCTCTTGGTTAACATGTTCAGTCTGACCATCCGACTGTGGGTGATATGCAGTTGAGGCCGAAATGGTGATTTCTAGTAGATGATATAATTCGCGCATGAACTCAGCAACGAATTGGGGTCCTTGATCCGACAGCATCGATCTGGGTAGGCCATGCAGCTTCCACACGTTCTGGAGGTACAGTCGGGCTGAGCCCAGTGCCATGATGGTGGTGTGAGTGGGTATGAAATGGCTTCGTTTACTCACCGAGTCGACTACGACCATTGCAGCATTGAATCCGTGTGCATCAGGGAGTTTGACGATGAAGTCGACACTAACGACATCCCATCGAGCTTCGGGTATTGGAAGTGGGTGCAGTTCTCCGAACGGTTTGCGTTTCTGTGCCTTTGTTCGAAGACACATATCGCAAGCCTTGCAGTACCGTCCAATGTAACGAGACATGTGTGGCCACCAGTAGCTCCTCGAAACAAGTTCGAGGGTCTTCCAACGACCTGCGTGTCCCCCGATTTTGGTGTCATGGTGCTGTTCAGCAATTCTGTGTCATAAGTCAGGGATCATAGGAACATAGATACGATCACAAAACCTCCATAGTCTGTCCTCTTTTGCCCATTCTGAACTTCGCAGTGTCTTGGTGCTCGATCCTTCCAAATCCTTCATTGCTGACAACACTGCATCTTCGTTTTTTCCATCCCATACCCCTTTTTGAATTTCGCAAAGTAAATCCCTTTCAGCTCCTTCGAAAGTAATTCCTTCAAGTGCGCAGACAGCGAAAAATTCGGGTTGAAGTAGCGTGGTGTCATGGTTATTGTCTGCACCATCGCTGTGGTCTGCACAGCGCAACAGCGTGTCAGGCTTACCCATGCTCTTGCCTGGGCAATGGTGCATGATAAAATCAAACCTAGAAAGATAGAGGGACCAGCGGGCCTGTTTGCAATTTAGCTTTTTCGCAGTCATGAAGTACTCAAGGTTTTTGTGGTCCAACCAAATCTCCACCTTATGGCTGGCACCCTCGAGGAAATGTCTCCATTTCTCTAAAGATCTCATTACCGCTAGCATTTCTTTATCGTGAATTTCGTAGTTTCGTTCGACTGCATTGAGGGATTTCGAATAGAAGGCGATAGGGTGCCACTTGAGATCATCGGATGACTGCTGTGAGAGGACTGATCCGGTCATGTAGTCTGAACTGTCTGCTTCGATACGAAAGGCCTTCGAATCGTCTGCAAAACGAAGGATAGGCGAGGATGTGATGCATAGTTTAATTTCGTCAAACACCGACTGTTCCGATTCGCCCCAACTCCACTTTCGATCCTTTTTCGTGAGCTCAAACATTGATTTCACGTGGTGGGAAAAACCTTCGATAAACCTGCAATAAAAGCTCGTGAATCCAAGGAAGGATTGTACCTCTCTTCGACTCGTGGGTATGGGCCACTCTGTCACGCCGGCTACCTTGACTGGATCCATACAAATTTTGCCTTGGGAGATGATCAACCCAAGGTATTCGATCGAGGTTTGTTCGAATTTGCATTTGTCGTGTCAAAGGAACAATTTGTGTTGGCGAAGTCGTTCGAGAATGAGTCGCGTGACGCGATGGTGTTCCTCGATGGATTTCGTGAAGATTAGGATGTCATCCAGGTAGACACAGACCATGCCTTCCATAATGAGATCCTGGAAGATGTCGTTCATCATTGTCTGAAAGGTAGAGGGGGAGTTTGTGAGTCTGAAAAACATCACCAGTGGTTCAAAAAGGCCGCGGTTGGTATGAAACGCTGCCTTCCACTCATCGCCCTCCTTCATGCGAACATTGTTATAACCCCATCGAACATCGAGTTTCGTGAAGTACTTCGCTCCCCGGAGTTGGTTGACAAGTTCCGAAATGAGGGGGAGCGGGTATCAATTCTTGATCGTAATGGCATTCAAGGCTCGATAATCTTGCACAAGGCGAAGAGAACCATCCTTCTTCTTGATAAAGAGCACCGGGGATGCCATTGGCGATTTCGAGGGGTGAATGCGACCGCTACTAAGGTTTTCCTGAATGAACTCATCCATTTTGGACTGTTCGCTAGGTGCGAGGGGGTAGACCTTGCAGCTTGACGCCTTTGCACCTGGGATTAGTTCAATGGCATGATCCCACACTTTGCGATCTGGGAGGCGATCAAATGATGATTTCGTGAACAGATCCTTGAAGTCGTGGAAGTGCGTAGGGACGGATTTGTGGAACATCGTGGGCTGGGTATTTTTGTGAAAGGCCTCGGCCAACCTCTGCAAAATGTTCGAAGTGGCTTGAATAAACTCCGCTTCGCAGGGGATCGTCGCTACGAACACGTGATCGCCATCTTCGAGCAAATCTTCCCCTGTATAGGGTTCATCATTGCTGTTGTCGTCCTCATCATCATCGAACAGGCCAGGGAACTCAGGAACATCCTCCATATCAATGTCTGGGGAGGGCATCAGGCCTGCTCGACATGCTCGAATACAGGCTGCTTCCTTGAAGGCGACCTTGTGCTCCTCGTTTGTTTCGTTCTAACAGGTGCGACAGTGGTCAGGGCATCGACTCATTTTAACCTTACCCGGAGCCCAATCGACTTCTGGGTTGTGTTTTCGCAGCCAGGTAAGGCCTAAAATGATGTCCTGCTTCCCTAGACCAGTGACAGCAAACATTGTGTGTTTGGAGTGGTCACGATACCATAGGACCGTTTCCCATACTTCTGAAATACTGCCTGCTTTGTTCAGCGAACCATCCACGTTGTACACTGGGATGGGCTGACTAAGCTGTTTTGTCATCAAGTGATGTTGTTGCATGAAATCGGAGCTAGCAAAGAGGTCGGTCGCGCCACAATCAAGCAGCCCGTTCGTCAAAAGCACTTTGCCGGTATCAATGGTCTGCATCGATATCGGGAGTTCGAACGAGTTTGTGCTAGGGTTCGACGCGACGATATAGCGTTTGGGGAGTCGCTTCTCCCAGTTTGGACGTTTCCGAAAACGATTTCGAGGGGGTGGGGAGGTTAGTATGGCTTTAGGATCGTTCGAAGTAGTATCAGTTGAAGAAATAGAATTTGATTCATACACTTCTTCTACTGACAACACTGCGAAACAATTAATACTGGACAACGGTGGCATACTGGTCACTCGTTGTCTGGGCCAAAATCCTCCTTCACCTCCTCTTGCACCTCTTCATCTCACTCCATCGTCTCCCTTACGTCGAGCACCACGAACTCCTCTTGTGCGAAACCTTGTCTTTCTTCGAGGTCCATGTATCAGACATTGAAGCGTTTTGGGCATTTGGGACGTGCATGGCCTGGTTGCCCACAACGAAAACACACAAGTGTACTCATATCCTTTGGTCGGGTAGACGTTGAGATGCCAGGCACAGGGGGATTATGCCGTGACAGGTTCGAAGAACTTGCCATTGGCAGCGCGTACCTCGAAAGGGGTATGTGAGAGTTTAAAGGCCTTGTTGTTGGTCTTTGAAACACGCTACCACCGTTTGAAGTCGTTTTGTGGTGTAGTGCAGTTTGCGAAGAAGCGCAAAAGGCTTCGTTGGTGATGCAGTTTTCGTCACAGAGGATTGCCGCGTCGTACCACTGCCTTGGAATTTTGTCAGAGGGTCGCCTGGAGGTAAGGCAGACCACGTGGTCCTGAATCTTGGGGTTAAGCCCTTGATGAAACTTGAGGACAATGTGGGCCCCTTCGAAATAGTGCGCACGATCGACGATTTTGCGAAAGTCGTCGACATACTCATCGACGGTTCGAGACCCCTGGAAGTATCTCGGGGTCTCTAGTTCAGTCCTAGATGTCTGAACCTCGTTCTTCGGACAGAAGTCGGCGATAAATTCGACGACGAACTCCGTCCATGTTGCATAGGGTAGACTCCCTATGGCTTGGTGGCTGCGCATTTGTCGATCGACAAAGTGTGCTGCTCGCCCACTCTTCATGAAGGACATGGCCCACATGACCTTTGAATGCTCATCTTCGAACTGATGGGGTGCAAGATTGAGGTATAACTCGCATGAATTGAGGAATGAACATCCCTTCGTGTGTTCGCCCAAAAAGTCGTTTGGAGACGCTGGTTTGATCAAATGTGTTCAACTCGTGTTCGAGGATTGTTCGCGGCGCAGTTCAGGAGGAGGAGAGAGTGGAGAGCGTTTGGATGCTGGGTTCGAAATGCTGCCAGGGTTCAATGTGCTTGGGAGTACGTTGACACGGTCATGATCCGCATTCATTACGAACAGTTGTTGCAGAGATTGGTTAATCCCTGCAATATCGCTCTCGAGTTGCCTTCGCCAAGCGTCGGTTTCCTCTGTAGCCATTAGAACATTATATTGGGTTGTGGAAAGGAAGTGGAGGGAGGATAGAAGATCCGACCAAGCCGCAAGGAAGACTTCGAAAATGTACGAAATTTTCATGGTCCAACTGACTGACTGGGATAGCTTGCTACTCTCAGTCCACCAAAGAGGAGACTTTTCTTCTGTAAGGGCAACCTTACGATCAGAGCCTGAACTCGATACTTGCAAGGGAAAACCAAAGAGTTAGATAAAGCTAACTATACAAGAAGTACTACACACCTTGCAAGGGAAAACCAAAGAGAAAAGTCTAAGGTGTTTCCCTGCAAGGGTGCGACTATGTACAAGAAACCATGTGACAAAGTAAAATAAACCTGTCTGCATGTGGAAGCGAGACAGGGGAAGCGAGCATGCATCAGGGGCGCATCAACAGTCATTCCGCTATCTCCAAATGAGTTCGAGTGGTGTTCCATAGCTTCGGCGTCATTGTTGAAGTGTAGGGGGTGGTCGTAGGTGAGGTGTGGAGTGGTAGGAAGTCATCTGAAGCTGTATGAAGTTGCTCGAAGTAGTTCAAAGGTGTTTCGTGAGCTTCGTAGATGTTCATAGGACTTTGTAGGTGTTCGTGGGCGTTTGTAGAGCCTGGATGAATGTTCGTGGATGTTCGTGAGGTGTTCGCGAATGTTCGCGAGTGTTCGTAGGACTTCGTAAATGTTCGTGGGTGTTTGTAGAGCCTCGTCGAGTGTTCCCCTTACAGGTTGGTCAACAACTGGTTGTGGTTGAACCGGCCCCAACCGGTTGTTGAACTGGATAGAACCGCAATGAACCGGTTGTGTAGGGTTTGGTCCAGTCTTATGTAGATTTTGAATTGAACTGAACCAGTTACAGTTACGGTTTGGCCCCAAGATGGGAAAAAACCAGACCAAACCAGACCTTCAAACACTATGGGGGTTACAGCCTGAACTTTACACTCCCCCACCATTCCTGGTGGATTCCTGGTTCATTCCTAAAGTCCTGGTGGATTCCTAGTCCATTCCTTCCATTCCTACCCATTCCCAGGAGTCCTGGTATAGTCCTGATTTGTCCTGGTCCATTCCATGTCCATTCCCACACCATTCCTGATTCATTCCCACACCAGGAATGAGGTGATGTTATACATTGTTCTGACCGCTTTTTTTTATAGCTGAGTTTGAAAATGTTGTTTGCTTAGTCATCTGACCCTATCATTATGGAACATAGTGATGTTACCATTCTGACCGAATTTTTGAGCTGAGTTTGAAAATCTCCCCCTGTGTAGTCATGTGACCTACTATGTATGGAATATAGTGGTGTTATATACCATTCTGACCGGGTTTTTGAGCTGAGTTTGAAAATGACATTTGTGTGGTCATGTGACCTACCATATATGGAATTATAGTGATCTTATATACCATTCTGACTGGTTTTT
>QMFE01000525.1:0-12637 GCA_003314665.1 Tricholoma sp. MG77
TGGAACAATTTTTTGAGCCACTGTAGTTCAAGAGAAGTGTTGAGGTCCCCATACCCAATGTATGTTTTCTCCAGCAATGCACACAGTTCTATAACCTCTCGATGAGGAAGAAAATCATTATCTTCGTCATCTTCATCATCATCTTTGTCATCAAGCTCGATTATCTCACCCTGTGCGACAGCCATCTCATGCCGAACCTCAGCCACAATTTCTGCATCACCTCCCTCAAATATATATGGTGAGTCACCAACTTCACGTTCTTCAATTGGGTTGACAAGGTCCTCGAGGGTAGGTGGGGGTCCTATGACTTTTCTTTGACAATTTTCGCAGAAGTTTTGGGTGCATTCTTCACAATGGGAACCTTGGGTTTTCGCTGGTAGGGTTGGGGCTTTTCACAAGGTTTCCGAGTAGGCTCAGGGGGCATTTTGTAAAATGCATAAATTTTCGAGGAGTTGCGAGACATGGCATTGAAAAAAATCGACATTTTTTCATGCTATACTCTCTTTGGAAGTAGATGTCATTCTTATATATTGGGTTCTGGGCATGCCCAAATCACCGAATGGGTGGTTGTCCACGATTGCTGTCAGAGATGCGGTGTTTGATACTGCATATTGCCACCGGACCTATGCATTATGTACCTCATATCCCTGCATCCCATGGTGGTTCCGATGCAAATGCTATGCAATAAGAGAATTATGCATCATTACATCATGCATTATGAGAAAGTCGACTGTATACTTGCAACATGCATGTCAGTTGTTGGAGTAAGACTTGTATTGCCATGTGAGGCTCGAACAGTGATTGGTCAGCTAAGTTAGTACAAGCTTGGCAACACCCAGCCTCCTCTGGAAGAGTCTGTGATCACTCACTGTAGTTCTCATTCTCACGCTTTGATTGTCCGAAACCTTCTTTTTTTGTAACTCTTCCAGAGGGCCTGGCACCAAATGTTTGTCAATAGACATTGCCACTGTTACAGCTGATATCATGTTGATAGGCCCCTGCACAACAGCTCTGTTTAGTTGTTTGTTTGGTTCCATCAGTGATGGAACCCTTGTGCCGAGCCCCTACAAAGTGAGCAATGACAAGGTGGGACTTTGCCACCCATTTGGCTTGTTGGCATGTGGAGTTCCATCACTGATAGAGCCAAACAACACCTAAATAGAGGCTGTCACAAAGAGGCCCATCGACATGATATCAGCTGTATGAGTGACTGGTCAATGTCTGTTTTAGTCGTATATTTAATCACCCGCTTGTATGATTACACAATCAATTTTGAATAAAACAATTTGCTGCATTTGGTTATACAGCCTTGACACATCACATCTCTTATGGGCAACATTCCCTCATTTGAACAAATCCGAAAACGAACTAACAAAGTCTTTGGTGTAATCATACAAGCAGGTGATTAAATATACAACTAAAATGGACATTGACCAGTCACTCACATCAGGAAAATCACACATTATTTTTCTGGCTTTATAAAGCCACTCTAAAGCCGAAAAAGGCAAAAAGTTGAAAGTGGTATAGCTTGGGTCCAATTTTAGTAAAGTCATGGTCATTTTGGCATCATTTTGGGTGGAAAAATCAACTTTCTGACTTTAAATTTTGGCCAAAAATGGCCAAAAAGGGTGAAAAGTCTAAAATAATGTGTGATTTTCCTGATGTCATAACGGTGGCAATGTCTATTAACAAATGTTTGGTGCCAGGCCCTCTGGAAGAGTTACAAAAAAGAAGCTTTCAGACAATCAAAGCATGAGAATGAAAACTACAGTGAGTGATCATGGACTCTTCCAGAGGGCATGGGTAGGAGGCTGGGCAACACCGTGACTCAGGCTTGACTCGGATGTTTGATAGCCTCAGAAGCACTCAATTTCTCAATAGTCGGACAGCCCAACTTGATAGATTACTACCCCCTGACCCAGTCCATGGATCATCAGGATGAGCTTATCACAAAACTAGAGCTAGTGGAATCGCCCACTCAGCAAGTTCCACATGGATAACTATGGAGATCCATGGCTTGCATGTAGGCCAATACTGCTCATGATAGCTGCAGTATGCCGTTTCTAGAGAGATGTTACACTTGGAACACCAAGCCTCTGGCCCTCTGCACATCTATCAAATTCTACCAAGATGATAACATGCCCTGGGCCAATAATGCAAGATTGCTGCAGGTCATTGAGCTTTACGTCTCTAGCTCTATGGACATATCACTCCTGATTTCTGCAAACATGTTGAATCATAGCAATGCCAAATCCACACTCGATGTTCTTGTTTGGTGTTTGAATTGCTGGCACAAGGTCGATCTCCGTATCCCCCCCTCCCTTCTTCCCAAACTCAATGCCATAATGGGAAATATTCCATTGTTGGAGTCCGTTTATTTGAATGCTTCGGATCACTTCGTGCGATACGGCAATTGTATGGTAGATTACTTTTAATCTGATCCTGCATTAAAGACATTGAAACTGTCCTATCATATGGGGAACATTTGCCTTCCTTGGACGCAGATAATCGATTTCATGTCATGCTTTATCCCTCTTTCCAAAAGCTTGTGGATTGCTGTACTGTCCAACAATCTTACATCCCTGACACTTGTTGAATGGACCATCTCCGAAGATATGATTTTTGTCAGCATATTGCCCAACCTCTGCAGCCTTACACTGGCAGCAAGGAGAGTGTCCTTTCAGGCAAGGGTCCTTGACATTTTCTGTCAGATCGCGGTGCCTCATTTTACTTCGCTCACAGTCTGCGGTTTCTTCCCTGGTGCTGGGTTGCCCTGGAATGTTCCCCATTTTCTCAGCATGGTGAATCGATCTGAACCATTTGTATTGAGGTCACTCAATCTCACAAATATATCCATGGATACGAATGTGCTCATTCAGTGTCTTGAAGTGATCCCCTCTCTACACACTTTGATGATAGCTGACCATCACTGGAGCACCCAAAAGAGGCCGAGACTTATATCAGAGCACATAACAAGCCTTATCGTTGCAACATACTCTGAGTCAGGGGAACCCACCGCCTCAGTGATGAGGGTGGTATATGCTACCTGTCCTTTTCTCCATGCATCTTTCACTGTCTTAGTGAGTAAGTGTATTGAGTCTGTCATGGTGTGCCAAAAGCCAAGTTTAACATCATTGACGATAGTTGGTACATTTGAGGATGACCATCTGGTGGAAATAATTGAGTCAAGGTTGCGCCAGTCATCTGGTGCTGAGATGGAAACTGAGGTTGTCAGGCTACAACATGTCTCTCTGGAGTACAGCAAGTGCTGCATGCACGAATCAGTTCGTGAAAGAATTCAGGAGCTAGTTCAGGCCAGTGTACTTAATGTTGATATTCAGGAGGACGCACCAGTGTACATGGGGTGAACATGCCATTTGGCTCTGCCTCCATGGTGCAACATCTATGCCATCCCATTTTCAAGCCACAATCACTACATTGTGCTCAAATCTTTTTCCACAGCTTCTCATCCCTGGCAGTGCCATATAGTGCACCCTTGTCTTCAGTTTCTACCCTCCTTCAACTCCTTGTTATTCACTTATCATATCCTTCTCGCCTCCTCAGTTCTGACAATAATTTTTATTATAAAAACCTGCGCCATCCTCCAGAGAAATTGTACATTAGAATTCCGCATGGAAAAGTAAAAGAGATAGAAAGGGAGTTTATCGTTGTCATTTGCATTGTTTCATAGATAAGCTTATGATCGATGATGCCCCCGTTAAGGATTACCAGTCCAAGGAACATTTTCTATGACACCCAGCTCGAATATCACTAAATCTTGCTCATCTCTTAAGTCTTAATATCATCCAGTCTACCCAGTTTTTTTTTTCACCAGCAGGATAATGATGGAATGCATTTGACACAGAATCATTGGTAGTAGTAGTACTGTACACCTGATATGCGTCTCGACAGCCTAGATGACCTGACGGCAACCTTAAATACTGTCCTCCCAAAATTGCATGCACACGACTCGGATCTTGGGCCTACGATGATCATCCTACGGATCAAGGGGAGCGATGGAAGGAACAGAAATTCACAGTCCAGGAGAAGTGGACTGGAGCATGGTTTTGAAGTATGCCAAGAGGATAGTCCGCCTCTTGACAAAGAACAGGTAAAAAAGACATTGACATAAGCTTGAAGCGGCGAAACATGAGCACATTATGTCCTCAAATATGACCTAGATGTTTGAAGTCCTGTCATGTGTTACAAGTGATGGACGTTCGGAATTTCTACATCTGCAGTGGTTATTCGCTAGGATGCCAGGTGGCAGGGGGGTAAGGCTCACAATTTCCAGGTCTCTGTGGCTAAGGACCTCTGTGTCAGTATTGATATCGCTCATTTGAACAGAAGAGCCCTGGTCTTTGAGGCCATCTTGAGCAGCTGAAGAATTCATTGTATATCACTCCTTAGCCTGGACATTGTGATTTGACTTACTCTGAACAGTAGTTGGAGTTGCTGCCATCGGCAATGTGGAATGTAGTTAAAGAAGAGTGTTGCACAGCCATGTTGCCAACTCAGATATGACAGGTTCTGTTAATCCAATTTGATTGTCGGGCTTGACTGTGATACAAGGAGGCAAGCCAACATCCGAGTCGATGATTATATAAAGTGATGGGATACCGTTGGGAAATGCAGCCTTTGTCATTTCCAGCATCCTATGTTGTATTTCTTTGTGGCTGAGAACTTCTGTGCTGGGTTTTGTCTCACTAGATTGGATAAGATGACCCTGGTCATTCGAGCTGCCTGTAGCATCTGAAGAATTTGTTGTATATTGTTTGTTGCCATAGATATTGTGATTTGACTTACTCTGAAGAGCAGTCAGAACCCCTGGTGTGGGTGGCATGGACTGTGATTAAAGAAGGGTGTGCACATGATCATGAGCACATTATCTTTTCTAACATTTGTCTAACATCAATTACAAGCTATTGTTGCACAATGGTGGCTATTAGTCCTGGTTCACTCCATGCACAATCTACAATTATTTAAATTCAAATCAGAAGGATGACAGCTTCAGATTCAGGGAAGATTGTCCTCTGCCACAAGCAAATACAAACAAACCATGTTAATACACTCAGAACGAGTCCCAACAGTAATTGTATTCTGCTATCTACTGCACATGGAATGAAGCTTTGAAGAAGTGTAGAGCAGGAAGAGTTATGGTTCTTGATGCTGCGATCTCCTGAAATCACCCAACTGCCAGTGCTGAGCTGCGAAAATTGCAGCTGCTCACAAAATTCAAAAGCTACTACTAGACTTTCCAGTACAAATCAACAGCACTGTGCAAGGGTGCACCGGCCCGAAAATCCTGGATGTGGACCTGGTTAGTTAGTCCAGCCTCTTCCATGAAAAAAAAAAATTGGAACCCCTCAATTTTAGACAAAATTTGATGTCTGGAGCTTGTTTTAGACACTGTAGAAAGTCAAATTATCACTAAGCACCTAAATACAGGCAAATTTTGGGCAAAATATTGAGAAAGTGAAGAGGCTGTTGAGACATCTGGCTGCGGTAGGCATACAGTGGCTCAAAAAATTGTTCCAATGTTTACCTGTTTTTCAAAGATCAGTTCAGTGTGGAATGCTGATATAATTGAGGGTGCTAAGATTAATGTCCAACATACTACATTATCTTGGCTTGCTAACAAGCCTTGGGTCATGTGATTTGGATCAAAGCTCATGGAGTACTGAGCTAAACAAAATGAAGACTCATTGGAACAATTGTTTGAGCATTCATTTTTTACTAAAAATCTTGATATTGCAACAGAGTTTTCAACCAAGAACATGTGTGGGAACAATAAACAATGTCATGTGACTTTGTTTGCATTAGTTTAGCATGTTGAACTTGGTTCAACCATCTTTCTGACCTTTTCTCTCATCATGAGATCTATTACTCTTGCCCAGCACTCTACTGTGATCACTCTTCTTCAAGAGGGGTTACCTACTCTCAAATTCAGACCAAAACTGGTCTAGGGAAGGCTACTATCAGCTGAGTCAAGGCTGAAGCACTTGCAGACAAAGAAAACAATCCTGCAGGCCATCCTTCCAAGCTCACTACCCATGATAAACAGTCAATTATTTGTCAAATAAGCACTGGAAAGCTTGACAATGCTGTTCAAGCTACTCATTTCATTAATTCTGTCATTTCTGAACCTGTTCTTCCTCAAACAGTCAGGAATGCATTGAAGAAGCATGGGTTCTGGTCTACTACAAAGAAGAAAGTTCCTATGTTGAAGAAGGTGCATCATCAGCAGAGGCTGGAATTTGCCCAACGGCATCAAAGCTGGACTATTGAGGATTGGAAAAGGGTTCTGTGGACTGATGAAACAAAAATCAATAGAATTGGGTCAGATGGGAAGGTGTATGTATGGAAACAACGAGGTGAATCCATTTCAGACCAGACCTCATCACCAACAGTGAAGCATGGAGGAGGAAATAACCTTATGGTATGGGGGTCTATGGGGTGGAATGGGGTGGGAATGCTGATAGAGGTTGAAGGAAAGATGGATGCTGACCAGTATTGTCAGATTTTGGATGAGGGCATGGTGGAAAGCTTTGAGAAGTTGGAGATGGAGGAGGGTGAGCAATATTTTCAGCAAGATAATGACCCAAAACACACATCATGGAAGGCACAACAATGGTTTGAAGACAACAATATTCAAGTTCTACCCTGCCCAGCACAGTCTCCAGACCTCAACCCCATTGAACATCTCTGGGATCATCTTAAATGCCAACTTTGCAAATATGAAACTTCACCTCATGGGGCTCATGAATTGTGGGATAGATTGGTAGAGGAGTGGAATGCAATTCCACCAGAGGTATGCCAAAACCTCATAGAAAGTATGCCTAGAAGGATCCAAGCAGTTATTAGAGCAAAAGGTGGCCATACCAAGTATTAATTAATTAAAAATGAATGCTCAAACAATTGTTCCAATAAGTCTCCATTTTGTTTAGCTCAGTACTCCATGAGCTTTTATCCAAATCACATGACCCAAGGCTTGTTAGCAAGCCAAGATAATGTAGTATATTGGACATTAATCTTAGCACCCTCAATTATATCAGCATTCCACACTGAACTGATCTTTGAAAAACAGGTAAACATTGGAACAATTTTTTGAGCCACTGTAAGAGAGCCCCTTGTCAGATTGGTGCCCTTAATGGGTGCTTGTGTGGAATGGTGGTGAATTTTGGTGTTGAGTTGAATGTGGCAATCAAGTGTCAGCAACCTGGATGCAAAACTCAATGGGTAAGTTCTACAGTTTCACAAACTGGTCTATAACTGTGACTCACATGTTTTACAGTATCACCTTCAGTGTATAGCCCTTGAAAAGGCGCCAACGATGTGTATTTGTGAGGTTTTGTGAGGAGTCTGGGCCAGTGCAGGCAAAGCACCCATAGAAGTGATGTCATATTACCATTTTAGGAATTGTGCCTGATTATGTAGTTAGTTAGTCCAGCTAAACTGGCCTTAGCAAAAAAATCGACCCTGTATGTATTTTTCCAATGCCGGAGCACCCTTGGCGCTGTGGTAAAAAAAAAGTTACACACCAATGCCAGTAGTCCTCGCCAATGCTAGCCCTCACATGCAATTGTCAGCCACCTCCAAGACTCAAGTCTGATCAACACCTGTAGCTCACTTCCTTCCTCTACCTAGTCATGTTCAACAATATACACCGTGCCCCAGCCCTTCTTTTTTTTTTGCAAATTTCTACCTCATTTCTGTCGTGTTCTTGACCCTTGGATAAATTGGATTCCTGGCTACTGTATGATTGAATGGTTGGTGGTTGGATTTCATATGGTGAGTTTGCCCATTTGCCCATCCCCACTGCACATGTTATTGGTGCTGGTGCCTTCATTTGTCATCCACCACCACAAAACAAGGCCTAACCATTAACCAATTCCTTATCCAGTTAGTCCAGGAGACCATGCTCACCCACAACATGATACCTGCCGACATCCTGCCTGCCACACAGACCATGCCCACCTATACTATGACTGCTCAAACCATGCCTGCTGACACTACCTCCACATGGACCATTCTTGCAGTGACCATACACACTACTCTGCCAATGTCCCAGTCAGTTCTCGGTGCGACATTGCCTCCTTCCATCACAGTAACTCACACATTCAATCAAATGGGATGATTGTGATCAACAGAACCTGTATCAGTGACAAGGCTGTACAATATGCTTCTTCAACTACATCCTACACCACAGCCTCCTATGAAGCGTCAGGGTAAGTCAAATCACAGTGTCGATGACAATACATACCATATTGTACATAATGAATTCTACAGATGGCCTGGAAGACCAGGGTTCTTCTATTGAATCCCGTGAGATTGAGCCTGGCACCAAAGTCCTCAGCTGTAATGAGAGACACAACGCAGGATGCTGGAAATGGTGAAGGTGTCTTTTCCCGATGGCATCCCATCACCGTATGTAACCCTCCACACCAACGGACATGAGCTACTGTTTGTACTCGCCAATGTTTGCATATACTCGGAAGACAAAGGGGAGAGCCAGGAATTCAAGGAGTGGTGTCTATGGGATTCGGGCGCAGCAATTTCTTACATTCTTTGCAGTAAACTAGACAAGTTATGGATGAAGGGGGAAGGTTATGCCACAGTGGACGTCCAGTTTGTTTTCTTTTCAAAAATTTAATGCTAGTAGCCTTACCTGCCTCTTTATAGAATTGACATGTATCCGACGGAGTTCAATACGTCCTTCATTTACACAGAGCATCTTCCGAATTCTAGTTGATTTATTATCCTGGGGCAACGAGTATGATTCAGGTTAGTGATGCCAATGGCCTGGCTCGGGGCCGTCGGGCTGCTGGGCTGGGCCGTTTTTGGGCTGGCCAGAGCCAGTAAATCAGCTCCCAGCTCAGAGCCACCCTGAGCGGCTTTGAGCTGATAGAATATTTCCAAAAAGTTCAGCAAGCAGTGGGCCTCTAAGAACACCACAAAACACTAAATATGCACCAGTAAATATATTCCCAACATTAATTTGACCATACATTGGCATGCCCAGCCAACAGAAGCCAGGCAACTACCTTTTGCAACGTTGTTTGGTTGAGTTGACTCCATCATAAATCTAGCCAAACAATGTGGCATTCAGATGGTGCAAAGTGTTTTCATCCATATTTATTGTACAGAATACTTTGTAGTTTCTAGAAGTGTGTATGGAGGGTTGGGACACCAGGTAGTGCATCCAACCATCTTTAGGAAATTTGGGTCGGCTTAGCTGGCTCGGGGCCGCCCAGGGCAGCTCAGGGGGCCAAAAGATCGGCTCAGGCACCTGAGCCGAGCCAGGCCGTGGCAACACTAATTCAGGTTGCTGTATCATGGAGTGTTTTACATTGATTTTCTTTATGCCGCAGCATCTTATCAATACCATTGAAGCCAGGATGACACCGAAATTCATCGAAGGCGAACCCTTATCACGCGAAGCAGACCGTTATGGATCCCTTGCGTAAGTTTGAAACCAATCCTCTCACAGACAACTTAAACGAAACATGCTCCTTGTGGCTTAGCCTCTTACGATACTACAACCCAGTTACCAAGGAGATGACACTATTCGCTTTCGACACATATATGTTACTGGTAGAGGTAGGAAATAATACTTTGGTCCGCAGGTACAATTATTATTGGCATAATCTCACATAAAACGAGGAAAGTTGTTGCTGTGAGTCTGTGACACAGCATTCTCACGAGACGATTATGCGGGAGTTTGCTGTATGACGACCTCTATCCGATTCTTCTGAGTTCATCCGCTATCACTGGCATCCGTAACATCTCCTAGTAACTTGAGATAATTATTCCGTGTGCATATACTGGAAGGGCAAAAAACTGTGGCCTACAATTGCGCGGTGCCGTGGATGCAGAACCTCCCTTCTAAAGATTGAAGGTCTGACATATTGTCTCATGTCCACTAAATAGTAAATGGTAAGGTAGAAGGCTCTCGTTTGCCAATTAGCACTTCCTCTCACCAAGTAGAGCCAAACACGTACTAGCGTTCCCAGCTAACAAACTCCAGGCTCGTCATCCGATTCGATCCTCGCTAAGCCAACAACTCGACGGTGAGTCGTCACTCGTGCTGCATATGAGACACGTATCAGATTTGAATATTGCGTCACTCTAGCGTCTGCACCTCAATTCGTTCGCATGTCAAGCTCCTTCGCCCTCTCCGAGTCCCTCAATAATTGTTGCCCTCGATATTCGCTAATCGCTATATCCAGCCGTGCGTGTCGCGTCACCAAATGTCGAACTCTGACTCGGACACCCGTGACCCGCCGCCAGGACGTCAGGCCTTCCGAAGGAGCCCATCTCTGCCCGTCCTGAGTCACGAGTTAAACGCCCTCATACCAAGCCAAGATCCGATGCCGCCCTCCGTACCGAGTCATGAGTCGAGCAAGAAAAGCATGATATATTATCATCCTAATCCAGACAACGAGATTTTGCGTCTAAAATGATGTTGCGGAACGTATAATAAGTGTCGAAGAAAACACCATTGATATAGTTCGGGCTGGCGATGCAAGGAGCAAAATTCGATGATGCGCAGCATGTATCCCGCGCTCGGCGTTCGAGGAATTGGTGCAGAGTGTAGGATTATTCGATGGGGTGGCTTCGGTGGTCGGGAGTGGATGATAGCGGGCAGGTCGCCCGGGCCAATGTGATTGTGAATTCCGGTGACAAAGTCCGATCGAGCCTGAGGCTTGTTCAAGATTTTTCTTCCACAACTGGATTGGCAACAGGTCGATCATCGATGAAGGAGATCTTTCAAGTTGGGCTGGCACCCACTGGCAGAGGTGCCTCACGGTACTGTGTCCGTGGACGATCGGTCGGACGAGCCTGTGTGCGGTGCGTCGGCAATGTCTAGCAGCTAGCTCGATATCGTCACGTACGAAAAAAAAAAAGAAGATGCTGCCTGACGTACTCAAACACAGTGTCTTCCCAACTTGAACTCGTCCAGCAAAGCCGTACGACTGTCTGCAGGGGAGCGCATACAAAAGTTCAGACCATCCTAGAAGCATGTACGAGATTGTCGCGATCGCAGGGCCACACAAACACATCTGGAAGAGGGATACGGGTCCACGGGAGTAATAGCGTCACGCCGATAGCCATCATGGCAACTGTAGTACTGGTAGACTCCACTCGATAAGACGCACGTCCAGCCATTCTTGGGAATACGCTTGAACGGCAACTGTGGGGGTCGTTAGGGAATTGGAGCCCTGATGAGAAAGAGCCGGGTGTGTTGTGATGGTATTAGGGATATCTGTTACTCCCAAGGCTTGGTTGAACTTAAAGTGGAGCGTCATGGTGAATGATTAATGAGGGCTTTGAGTTTGACGGTGTTGGCGTTTTGTCGATACGCAGTGATGAACTTTGGTAAGTGGTCGTCGTCCATCAATTGCGGTCGAGTGAGAAGTCCTGCGGAGATATATTGATCATGGCACTCATGCGTCCCAGTCGTTTGGGCTGAGCTGGGATCGTTGGATATCATCTCCGGCATATCCTGTGGCGGCTCTGAAACTGGATTGAGGGGCCCGCCAGGCGTGGATATAGCCGATGTAGAAAATTTTGCGAAGCTTTTCGCAAGTGTTCGTGCGTTCGACCGGAGTCAATCTACTAGTAGTACCGCCTGTCGTCCGTTGTGCCCATTACACCAAAGCCGGAAGTGGGATGGTACATGTCCTTTCGCGAACAGTGTGGTACTGCGTTTGTCACGGAAAATTGGATTGGCAAAGAGAAGGAGAAAGAAAGAATAGAAGTCGACGGCGTCAAGAGCCTGTGGCCGGCTGCCGTCAGGCTGTTATTTGATAATTCAAAGAGTGATATCATCGTGATTATAGCGCAAAAGTCTCGAACATGATTCGGTGCACATCGCTTATCTCCGAGCTCGGATCGTGCATCCGCTGTCTCGGTCTCTCAAGTTTTTCGATTCATCCTTAGTTATGATTGCCTTGAATGTCCATCTGGGTCTAAGTACAGACCAATGGATATCAGAGCAACGAGTGAGCTTGCTGTCAGGCTGTTGACAGTTGCTCAACTATGATATGATACAGCCTGCCAGTATTTGTATAGGCACGAAAGTCCAGATATATCGATGGCAATTCAGCAGAGAAAGTTTAAAACACGTTCCATGGGAAGATGGGACCTGATCACAGTGATGATTATAGTTATTAGATGATCGACGGATGAGCAGATGGTCACAAGGTTGCCAAACTACCTTCTGCAAACGACTTTGAAGGTACGTCAGTAGAGAGCGTAGGTATTGCGCATAGAATCATTTGAAAATGCTTTTTCAAAGGGAAGCCCGTGTATCCGATCGTGGCTAAACATGGCTAAACCAATATGGGATCAAATGGTAACCACGTTGCAGCCGATCAAGGGGACATGAGAGCATGGCTACGACACGTGGCGAGGTAACAGGGTATCAACATGGTATCAGCATTGTTCTCCTGGGTCCGTCAACAAACACGCGTTGACTGCACACTTTCACCTCGTCTGCCCCCCCCTCAAAGTCAATGCTGCACACTCGTTTGTAGTCACACCCCCCCGATTAAAGTGCCATTCGAAATGTACGTATACCATGAGGCTTCTCTTAATTTCCGATATCTGATCGCTACTCTTTGGCGATGTTTTT
>QMFE01000527.1:0-13574 GCA_003314665.1 Tricholoma sp. MG77
GAAGGTCGTGAGGATTGGCCAAATGTAGCGGAAAGTCGAGGAGGGCTAAGGACTGATCTTCGAACAGCCGAAATTCCTTGAGTAGCTGCGCGGCGGGAATTCTGAGTTGTCCGTTGATGTGTCCTAGCTTGGGTTTGGGACATGAAATAAGCAACAATGAAGTGAGAGTTCGAATATACTGTTAAATACTGATCCTAACGGAAGTCCGAGCGGGGACCGAGCGTAATACCGAACGTAGGGGAACAGAAGGAACTTGGCTTCAACTTGTAAGAAGTTGCGCCCTTCACTTGTTGCCAGTGTTCCAGATTTCGTAGTGAAGAGGAATCAAGTCGGGGACCGAAAGGAAGTCCGAGACAAGAGAGGACGAAACAAGATAGGAAGAGATTGAACTAATCAATATTCGAACTGGAGTTTACAAGCAAGGTAACTACGTTTATATACTAGTAAGGTGCGGGCATTGGGCATCCGATCGGGACCCGGGGTAAATACTTGTAGTAGATGTGAAGTAGGAAATGACAAACAGGAGTCCGTGAGGACAATCATAAATGATGAAGTAGCTAAAACTAAATATAGGATCGGAAAATAAGTCGGAGTCCGTGGAATGGACTAAGTCCGAGGAACGGGATGGAACGGAACGTAACACAGCTTCATCGAAGACCTATGGTGGAAATGGTAATAACAAGGACAAATCTTCAAAGAACAATATCCTGTGCACTAACCCCAATTGTGGTTGATGTGGGCATACAAAGGACTGCTGCTGGCAGAAAGGTGGAGCACAAGAGGGCAAGGCACCGGAGTGGTGGAGGACAAAGGAAAAATCAACTAGTGCCAATGTTGCAGAGAAGATACCCGAAAATGACAAGTTGGAAAATTTCACTATGCTCACCTATAATGTCCCCAATGACCCTACAGCCCTTGTTTGCTCTTCTGATTTTCGCTCCAAGGCATATACTGTCTCAAATAGTGCTGGAACAATCCTCGATAGTGCTGCCAGCTGTCATTTTTCTCCTGATTGCTCAAGGTTCCTAAATTATCAGGAACTCATAAATCCTGAGCCGATAAAAGCAGCTGATGGACACACTTTCAGTGCACTTGGCAAAGGTGATATATGGATGGAGCTTACAAATGGTGATCAAAAACCGACACCGATTGTGCTCAAAAATGCTTATTACTCACCACATATGGCATTCACTCTGATGTCAGTCTCTTGTATTGATTGAGCTAGATTCTCATTATTTATCAAAGGTGGTGCCTGTGTCATTTGAAGCCTGAAGTTGAACATTATTGGTCAAATTCCAGTAGTTTGAGGACTCTATCATATTAGTAACTCTCCACTTTCACCTTGCACACATGTTGCTAGTGCTGCTGTCAAACAAATCTCGATTAGTGAGCTTCATCAACGGATGGGGCACATCAATCATGAGGACTTATGGTGGAAGGTGGAAATGGGAACAGTAACTGATATCAATCTTGACATGTCATTGAAACTAGAGTTTTGTGAGGCCTGCATCAAAGCAAAAGCATTTTCTTTGTGCCCATAGTCCTTCCATCTAACCAGATATTGCAGCATCCTACAATATAAACAGCTGTCGATCACCTCCTTGACCTCATACCTCTTTTCACCTCCTACAATACCCAGGGGTGGGGGGTTTTGTATGTCTACCTGTAATTGGGTCTGGCAGGACCAGCATGAACTTGATGACATGGAAAACCAGGTGAATTCATGACATGGATGGGGGGAGTTTGAGGCAGTAAGCATGAGAACCAACTGGATGAATGATAGGGTAAGGACCAAGGAAACGATGTGCAAACTTTTTTGTGGGCCTGGTCGTGTGGATGTCTGAGGCGTCTAAAAACACCTTTTTGCCTGCCATGAACTTCGGTGCTGGTGTTCGATGTTGGTTGTAGTACCTCACCATATTGTCTTTTGATTTTGCCAGGGCTGCCCATGCCTCGTCTAACATTGACTTCATATGATCGACGAATTCATTGATGGCTTCGAGTTTTGAAGGATGTTGATCAGGTTCAAACCCCATTCGTGGGTGTCTACCAGTGTCGACGAAGAAGGGAGAGTGTTGCGTTGAAGAGTGGACATGGTTGTTGTATGTGAATTCACATAACGGTAGCAAGGTGCCCCAATTGTCCTGGTGTTTGTTCACGAAAACCTGAATGTACTGTTCAAGCTCTTGGTTCCCATGTTCAGTCTGTCCGTCAGACTGTGGGTGATACACTGTGGAGGCCAAAATGGTGATCCACAGCAAATTATAGAGTTCACACATGAATTCTGCCACGAATTGTGGTCCTTGATCTGATAAAGTGGATCACGGGAGGCCATGCAGCTTCCACATGTTCTGCAAGTAAGGTCGTGCAGAGCCCAGTGCTGTGGCTGTTGTGCGAGTGGGAATGAAGTGACTTTGTTTACTCACAAAATCCACCATGACCATCACAGCATCGAACTCATGTGAATCAGGGAGTTCAGTGATAAAATCAACACTTACAATGTCCCATCAAGCTTCAGGTATGAGAAGGGGGTGCAATTTGCCAAATGGCTTGTGTTTTTGGGCCTTTGTATGAAGACACATATTGCAAGATTTGCAGTACTGACCGATATAGCATGACATGTTAGGCCACCAGTAACTTCACAACACAAGCTCAAGGGTCTTCCAGCGTCCTGCATGTCTGCTGATCTTGGAATCATGGTGTTGTTCAGCAATCCTTTGTTGTAATTCAGGGACCATAGGAACATATATTTGATCACAAAACCTCCATAGGCCCTCCTCCTTCATCCACTCCAAGCTTTGCAACAATTTGCCCCTCGCCCTCTCCAACTCCTTCATCGCCAGCACCACCACATCTTCACTCTTCCTGTCTCGTATCCCCTTTCGAACCTCTTTCAGAATGTCCTGTTCCGATCCTTCCACAGTGATCCCTTCAAGTGCGCAATCTACAAAAGATTCTGGCTGAAGTAGCGTGGTATCTCAATTATCATCATTCCCATCGCTGTGGTCTGCCTGTTGTGAAAGGGCATCACACTTCCCCATACTTGTGCCTGGGCGATGGTGCATGACAAAGTCAAACCTGGAAAGATAGAGGGACCACCAGGCCTGTATATGATTTAGTTTCTTTACAGTCATGAAGTATTCCAGATTCTTGTGGTCCATCCAAATTTTGACCTGATGTTTTGCCCCTTTGAGGAAATGCCTCTACTCTTCCAATGATTGCATTATTGCAAGCATTTCTTTGTTGTGGATTTCATAGTTTCATTTGACCGCATTGAGGGACTTCAAATAAAAAGCGACTGGGTGCCACTTGAGGTTGTCTGATGATTGCTGCAAAAGTACTGCTCCAGTTGCAAAGTCCGAACTATCCACCTCAACACGAAAAGCCTTTGAATTGTCCGCAAAATGAAGAATCAGAAACAAGGTGATGTGCTTTTTGAGTTCGTTGAAAGCCAGTTGTTCCTCCTCGTTCCAACTCCACTTATGATCCTTTTTTGTGAGCTTGAATAAGGGTTTCGCATGATGTGAAAAACCTTCGATGAAACGGCGATAAATGTTTGTAAAACCTAAAAAGGATTGCACCTCCTTCTTCTTGGTCAGGGTGGGCCATTCTGTGACTCCTGCAACCTTTACAGAGTCCATACGAAGTTCTCCTTCTGAGATGATGAGGCCAAGGTACTCAATACTTGTCTGTTCAAATTTGCATTTATCGTGCCATAGGAACAGCTTGTGTTTCCAAAGTTGTTCTAGCACAATTTGTGTAACCCGGTGTTGCTCTTCGAGCATCTTACTGAAGATAAGAATGTTGTCTAGGTAAACGCAGACCACTCCTTCCATTATGAGATTGTGGAAGACATCGTTCATCATCGTCTGGAAAGTGGATGGGGAGTTTGTGAGCCCGAAAAACATTACCAATGGTTCAAAAAGGCCTCGATTCGTATGAAACACTGCCTTCCATTCATCGCCCTCTTTCATATGCACATTGTTGTACCCCCATCGGACATCAAGTTTCGTGAAGTACTTCGTACCTCATAGTTGGTTCACCAGTTCTGAAATCAGGGGTAGGGGGTATTGATTCTTGATTGTGAGTGCATTCAAGGCATGATAAAGGAGATGGGGGATGCCATTGGGGACTTCAAGGGGCAAATTCATCCGCTTGAAAGGTTTTCCTGGATGAACTTGTCCAGTTCTGCCTGTTTGTTGGGAGCAAGGGGGTAGACCTTGCAGTTTGTAGGCTTTGACCATGGTATCAACTCAATGGCATGATCCCATACCTTTCGGTCAGGGAGGTGGTCAAATGACGCCTTCAAGAACACATCTTTGAAGTCATAAAGAATAAAGATGGGTAGGGTCAGATTTGTGGAACAATTTTGGCTCCGAATTCTTGTGGAACACTTTAGCTAGCCACTGCAAGACATTCAATGTGTCCCAAAAAAAAAAAAAAAAACAACCTCGGCTTCACAGGAAATCAATGGCAAACAGCCTGTCTCCTTCTTCAAGTTGATTGTCCTCTATGCACAAGTCTTCATCTGTGTCCTCCTCATTGTCTTCATCATCTAGGTCTGTCGTGAGATCAGGGACATTGTCCATCTCAATATCGGGGGAGGGCATTGGACCAGCATGACAAGCACAAATACTTTCAGCTTCTATAAATCATACTTTATGCTTCTCGTTCACCTCATGCTGACAGGTACAGCAGTGATTTAGACATCAACTCATCTTGACCTTGGCTGCCTTCCAATCAATTTCAGGGTTGTGTTTGCAGAGCCAGGTGAGGCTGAGGATGAAGTCCTGTTTTCCTAGACTGGTCACCACAAAGACTGCTTGTTCAGAGTGGTCTCAGTATCACAGCATGACTTCGACAACTTTGAACATGCTGCCTGCCTCATTTAGTGATCCGTCGACATTGTAAACCAGGATTGGTCAACTTAGAGGCTTGGTAGTCAGGTGTTTTCATTTCACGAAATTCAAGTTCATGAACAAGCCTGTCACACCTGAGTTGAGAAGGGTGGCTATAGCATGCACCTCACCCATATCCATGGTCTGAATGGATACCTTCAGTTTGAAGCAGTTTGAACCTGGGTTCAAGGCAACAATGTAGTGTTTGGGGAGTTGTTTCTCCCACTTTGGGCGGTGTAGCAGCTGTGAGCGGGATGGGACACTTGGTATGGCTTTTGTTTCATTTGAGTCAGTTGTAGAATTCGAATCAAATTCAGGCATCTCTTCTACAGACAACACTGTGAAACAATTATGTATGGACAGCAGTGGCATACTGGTCACTTGCTGTCCAATCCAAAACCCGGTGTCACACCTTTGGTAGCCTTGACATGCTTCTCTCCTACTTCTAACACATCAAGCTCAGTGAATGTGTCCTGTGCAAACATCTGCTTCTCCTCAAAATCCATGTATCGAACATTGAAGTACTTGGGGCAGTCCATTTGCAAGTGTCCAGACTGCCCACATCGAAAGCATACCATGGGGGTAGTGCTGGGTGTTTGTGCAAGGGTCGAGGTGGTTGTCTGAAACAGGTTCAAAGCCGCTGCAATCTGGGGTGCATATCGCGAGACTGAGGGGATCAAATTTGTGACCTTGACTGGTGGCCTATGAAACATTGCACCAGTTGACGAAGACGCTTCTGGATGTGGAGTTATGTGTGAAGAAGCTCTAAAAGCTTCCTTGGCTATGTGATTCTCATTGCAAAGGATAGCCACCATGTACCATTCTCAAGGGCTTTTGTCCAAAGGTCGCCCATTTGTCAGACAGGCGACGTAGTCTTGGATCTTTGAATTAAGTCCTTGCCAAAATTTGAGCACAATGTGGGAACCCTCCATGTAGCAGGCCCATCCGATCATTTCTTGAAATTCGTTGACGGTTTTGGACCCCTCAAAGTATCTTGCAGTCTCGAGCTCGGTTCGTGCCATCTGAATCTCGTTCTTGGGACAGAACTCATCGATAAATTCCTGCACGAACTCTTGCCATGTTGAGTAGGGAAGGCCTCTGACTGCTTGGTAATTTCACATCTGGCAATCAACAAATCGAGCTGCATGATCACTTTTCATGAAGGAGAATGCCCACATGATTTTAGCATGGTCATTGGTGAATTGGTGTGGTGTGAGATTCATGTAGAGTTTGCAGGAGTTTAGGAAGGCTTGTCCTTTTGTGCGATCTCCCGAAAAGTCATTCAAAGTGTGGGTTTCAGGTGACGAGAAGAGGGGTCCGAAAAATCTGCATGCTGTTGCTCAGGGTAGTGGTGAAGGTGTTCTGTAGTCTCTGAGGGTGGGTTCAACACTGAGGGTAATGGCCCTGGGAGCTGGTTCTCTCGCTCAGCCTTCTGCATCACGAATACCTTGAGGAGGCAGTTTATTGCAACAATGTCACTTTCAGTCTGCAAAATGTGTTCTGACTTGGTTCTCTCTGTCATAGTGGAAAGGAATGTAAAAAGTTTGTTTCAAAAAGACAGTGTGGGGGTGGAGGGATAATGGCGTGGTGAACCGAAGTCCTGCCTAGGCATTGGCACAGGTTTGGTAACCCATGCAGGTCACAGGTACGGGTACGGGTCGCCAGTGTGCAACCTGTCAACCTGTCAACCTGCGAACAGCCACATCACAATCTGATGGGGTACCTGATATCTACCTATGTACTAGCCCCGCAAATGCACAAAACTGTACAGTTTCGGAGTTCTGAACTAATGTGTACACAAAAACATGACAGAAATGGAAAGAAAAAACCAACACCTTGAAACATGCCAGCTTCACGTCAATCTGATGGATCAACTAAAGGTTCCACGAAAATTGCTGGGGCCCTAAAGCAGAAAGCATCGAAGGTCATCAAGGCAATCTTGCCAAAAAAGAAAAGAAAAGGATCTACTGATGACACAGTTTCATTGGGATCAACATCACCTGAAATGCCCACTCAAACAAGTGATAATGACTCTGAGTCCGTTATTGATTTGACCACCATCAATGTCAGCAGTAACAGGCCAATGGTCATTGACATAGACAGTGAAGGCAACAACGAAACTGCGGTTGAAGGTGAAGAAGCTGAGCTGGGTACTTCATTGTTCATACCAGCGTTTCGCAAAAGATCTATTCATATTATTCCTCTCAGAGTGTTTGAAGAAAGATTGGAATGCACCCATCTATGCATTCTTCCAGCCCATCCCAAGCATTGATTACAACAATGGGTGGCGATTCCATGAGTTCACCTGTGGTGCAAAAGGCTGCAAAAAGAGAATATGGCGCTACTTGGACAAGAAAGATGCGAACTTGACAAGCAATTTACGAAAACATGCAAAGCAATGTTGGGGAGCCAAAACTGTTGCAGCTGCCAACCAAACGAAAAACGCATCAGAGGCTCGTGCTTCAGTAACCAACCCGGTATCGAAAAACAGATCAATTACAGCGATCTTCGAGAGACTCGGAAGAAACAAGGTCACTTACTCACATTGGCAACACACAAAAACTGAAGCCAAGTGTGTTACCTCATGATGACCAGTTATTCCACTGACACAACAGTTGTAGGGCTGAGATCGTCTGTTGGGTTTCTGAAAGTGCCCGGCCCTTTGAGATTGTGAAAGACCGTGGCTTTCAATTGTTGATGAAAACAGGGCGGCCAGACTATTACATCCCTTCCCCTTCAACAGTATCACATGATGTTCATATGCTTGAGACCAAGACAAACCCCCTCTGGCCAAGTCAATCACTGGAACAAAGGTACGAACTTGTTAGCATTAAGTAATGCCCTGCATAACTGGACGTTTTCAGTCATCAGCACCACCCAACATGTTTGACAGTCTCCCTTCGCTCAGTGCCCCCAAGTTGTTATGCAACGAGCTTGATAGGTACCTCAGCACAGATCCTGAAGCAGTTGACAATGTGCTGATGTGGTGGCATGGGCACTGCGCGATGTACCCCTACCTCTCGCGCTGTTACGAACCGAGAACGTGCTGGGACAGGGATGGAACAGATGACGGACAGACACGCAAGGTGACGTGAGCTGGAAACGGATTGCAACGAATGTAACGCTTGCCGTGCGAGCGCGGGAGCGTGCGCATGCGCGCCGGTAACAAGCGCGAACGGTTGCGGAAGGTGTAGCAGTAGTGCGAGGACATGAACAGAGTTGCGCGCGAGATCGAGCGCAGAGTGCTGATGTGCGGAGAGCGAAGCGCGAGGCGCGAGGCGGATGCGGAGGTGCTCGCAGACGATGCTGTAGTGAATGTAAGCCTACTCGTCCGAGAGGGGAACATACACAGCTTCGAAGAACTGGCGGACATATGGGCTATTGGCTTCAACCATGCAGAGCAGGCCGGTTGCGCCCTGACCTAGCGACGGGCCCGTATTTCGGAATTAAGTGAAGAGGATGACTAAGAGTGAGAGAGCGGACGAAACTGAATTCAACGACGGATGTATTGCGGCGGTTGCGCGCGGGAACGCGCGCGGACAGCACAGGTAACAGACAAGTACAAAAGTACAAGTGATATGAGGAAGTATTAAATCGAAGTCGAAGTTGATAATAAAGCTAAAGAATAAGAGTGGGAGCTACAGCTATTTAACGAGTGCGAGAGCGCGAGGAAGCGCGGCGCTCCGCGATTATGTAAGGCAGGTACGGCATAACATAATTGAAATAGTAGTAAATGAATTTCAAATGAATGAATGAAATGAACTAAGAATACGGACTTGAAATAAGGATTGCAAATTCGGTTGCACACGGCATGACCCAGGATAAGTGCTAAGCGCGAGGCGAAAGCGCAGCGGAGCGGATCAGATGATGCTAGAGTCGCGTGGTGCGCGCGCGGAAATAGCTTGCACAAGAATAGATATGGGTTGCGATGCGAAACAAGGTTATTGCACGAAAACAGATGCATGAGGTGCGGGGAGCTCAGGAGACATGCGGAAGCGGAAGCGCGGCGCGCGACACGTGCGTGGGGTGCGCATAATGACGCTTGTGTCATGGGAAGCATAGGAAAATGTGTGACAATGAGGGGGGTAGTTACGATCATAACACGCGCATGGCATTAGACTATTTGACGATCCCAGGTATGTTCATCCACTCTTTCATTATCTCTCGGCCAACTCAAACAACACCTTCCCAGCAACATCCGTGGATGTTGAGCAAATATTCAGCTGCAGCCGCCTCATCCTATCTCATGTCCGTAGTTGGCTGTCAGCACAGTCGACTCAGGCCCTGCTATGTTTGGGATCTTGGAGTTTATTAGGACTAGTGAAACATACTGATGTTCTAGCTGTCACAGTTCTTGACAATGTTGAGGGGAATGAGGAATATGAACTTGAAGATGGGTGGAACCATATATAATAGTAGAATATACAAAATCTATGGTCTTTGAACAAACTCTGGTGCAATATCTGCACCCGTCATGACCTGCCCGTTGTAACCCGCGGGTAGCGGGTACGGGTATGGGTCAGCACAAAATGACCCACAGGTTACCCATGCAGATGCCTAGTCCTGCCAAAGACATGAAAAACTTCAAGGTCTAGTTAGCTCGACTTAGGGACTCCTGACAGTTTCAGTCCACCAAAGGGGAGAGTTTTCTACTGTAAGGGCAACCTTACGTTCTGAGTCGCAACTCAATACTAGTCAGGGAAAACCAAAGTTATATAGGGATGCAGGGATGTACAAAGAGAGACCAACCTAGTCAGGGAAAACCAAAGAGAAAACTCTAAGGTGCCCCAAACTAGGGAACTACACTATATACTAATCTACACAAGGTGACCATGCCCCTAGGGTCATGGAAGATGCCTTTACATACTTGTAGGTCCAAGACATGAGGCTGGGATGGGAGCTGAGTATGGTAGCGAGTCGCAAAGTTATTTTGTGAACTTCAAAATGGCTTTGAAGACTTTGAAGCCAGTTTGTGGACCTTCGAAGTAGGGTTCATGAGGCTCGTCAACTGTTGTCGATGTTTGTAGGTTTCCTTGCAAGGCAGGAAGTTGTTTTGTGATTGTCAAAGATGTTTCGAAGACTTTGAAGTTAGTTTGTGGACCTTTGAAGTCATTTCGTGAACTTTGTAGGACTTTGTAGGACTTCTCCCGTGTTCCCCTTACACTTACGGCGATAAAGTTGTGAGCGATGTTTAGGGACCAGCTGCAGTCCAATCCATTGGGGGAAAGCAATACTATGCTCTTTTCCAAGATCTGCATAGCCATGAAGGATCAGTCTATTTATTGAGGCAGAAATCTGAAACCTTTGCCCACTACAAGAAGTACGAGGCTTGGGTCAAAGTCCAGAGAGAGAGCCAGATTCAAATTTTTGGTTGCAATCAAGGTGGAGAATTGATGAGTAACAGGTTCACTGAGCACCTTGAAAATGCAGGAACAGTTCGTCACTTAACCATTCATGACTCCCCTGCATCCAATGGTTCTGCAGAACAAGCCAACCAAACACACATTGAAGGTGCTCAAGCGATGATGGAAGCAGCAGGACTCCTGAAACACTTATGGGTGGAAGTGGTCTGTCACCACGTATGAATTCACAACCATGTACCATCTTGTGCACTTCCTGAGATGAAGACACCACATGAGATGGGAACAGGCAAGAAGCCTGATTTATTAGCTGTACGCCCTGGGGTTGTAAGGTGTGGGTCAAACAACTAGATGCTGGGAAACTTGAGTCGAGAGCAGAAGTGGGACATTTTGTGGGCATTGACACTGAATCAAAAGGTTACAGAGTATATTGGCCAGGAAAGAACAGGGTCACCATCGAGAGGGATGTGTATTTCAATGAGGACAAGGTGTTGATATCTGATGAAGTCCCAATTGAGGGGGAGTATGAGATATTCAACAATTTGAACCTTCCCCAGCCATCCAACACCTCTCAAATCATACAAACACCTGTTCAACATGTCAAAAATATGCCAATTACACCAGTGTCCAAAAACTTCGAAAATGTGACCAAAAAACCATCTGTTGTCCCCTCTAATGTTGCCAGGACAAATCAGAGCTCTGATGCTGACAAGGCAACTCAGAGTACACAAGTAGCAGCCCCACACCAGTGATCCATGTGAAGAAACTCCATAGATGGTCTTCCCCAGTTTGACAAAGCACAGTTTGGCCAACAGCCACATTGCATGCTAATGCTGGAGTTGCTGATGTCAAGGGAGCCTTCATGGTTGAAGATTATGAAGTGTTGGAACCAGGGGGAGTAGAGTTGAATATCAATGAGGAAGAGTGGTTTGGCCAAATCATGGAGACGGCACTAGTGATGAGTGAGGACGAACCGTCTCTATCTGAGGCATTAGGCAGCGATGAGTGGTTATCATGGTCCAATGTGATCGATGCGGAACTTACCCAAATGGAGAAGGTGAATGCCTGGGTCCCTGTCTTACCACCTTGTGATGCCAACATAATTCCCTCCTGCTATGTATGTATTTCGCCGAAAATGCGATGGTTTGGGTTTTATTGTCCATTACAAAGCTTGACTTGTCATCAAGGGTTACAAACAGCAATTTGGCATTGATTACACCGAAACATTCACTCCAACTGTTTGTGCTTCCACCCTACAAATTCTTCTATCATTTGCAGCTCAAAAGGGCACCGCCGTTCATCAATGTGATGTAAAAAACATGTACCTTAACTCTCATTTGCCTGATGACACCATCATCTATTCCGATCTACCATGGTACACTGAGGTGAAGAGGTTTTTCACTAGTATTGGGTACTCAGTCTCCCTAGCAGATGAGCCAGTTCTACAAAATTAACAGTGACAAATTTACCATCGTTGCCACCGCCACTGACAATTTCACAATAATCGCAAATTCTAGTGATTCCACTAACCACCTGATTTGCAAGCAGCTGACTGAGTGATTCAAAATTTCAGATCTTGGTTCTATCAGCTGGTTACTCGGAGTCAGCACCACTCGAGACTTGTCCACCCACATGATTTCATTAGGACAACAGTCTTACATCAAGCAAGTTATCAATTGGTTTGGACTTGAGAATGCATGTGCAGCTGTTACACCTATGGAAGTCGGTATTGATCTCAACCCCAATTCCCCTCATATATCCACGACACTACTCACACCCACTGAGAAAACCAAATATTGAGAGATGATTGGTTGTCTCATGTACACTACTGTCATGACATGACCCAATATCACTTTTGCGGTCTTGACTCTTTCACAATTCCTCAAATCACCACATACTACACATCTTCAAGCTGTAACTTGAGTTTTTCATTGTCTATCTGGCACAAAATATTTCAAACTCATTCTTGGCAGTTTACATTTGGCTATAGCAGCTTACTCAGATGTGGATTGGGCTTTGCAAATCCACCGCCACTCTATTTCTGGCTTTGCTTTATTTGTCAGTATTGGGGCCATTTTCTGGAGGTTGAAGAAGCAGCCAATCATTACTCTTTCAAGTACTGAGGCTGTACATCACTCTCATTCATTCTTTGAAGGACATTATTTGGATTCATAAATTACTTACTGAACTTTCTTCTGTCTTTTCTTTTTCAGTACCTACAACTCTTTTCTGTGATAATCAAGGTGCCATCCACCTCTCAAAGGATTCCACATTCCACGGCCGCACCAAACACATCAATGTTCATTTTCATTTCATTTGTCAAACAGTCTCTCACGGTCATATTGAGCTAGAATATTGTCCTACCAATGACATGATTGCTGACATCTTCACAAAACCGCTTGCCCATTTCAAATTTGAGAAGTTCCACAGTCTCCTCAGAGTTTTATGTTCCTGCATCCATCTTGAGGGGGAGTGTCGAGTTCACACATTGTTCAATTGCAACCATTATATGTTTTACTCATTTTTACCTACACTCATGGAATGCAGTGTTCCATTCCATTACTTATTCCGTCTTTTTGTATGACACCACTGAGGTGTAAGTCCCTTTACTGTACTTCTGTTATATTTGTTACTTACTTTGTAGTAGTTCCTTGTTATTCTATTTTAGGTACTACTACTCAATAACACATGCATGCATTGGAGGTGTACTGTGTCAAGAACTACTTGTCAATGAAGATTTGTGGAATGTTGGACAATGTGTGTGACCTACAAATAAATGGACTGGATTCTCAGTATGGATGGATGTCATGCGGACAAGAAATGCACAGGAGGTATAGAAGATATTCCACAAAGATCTTTGTTACATTATAATTGTAGTTCTCTAGACACTATCATGGTGGTCTTGCACAATGAGCCTTTGACACATACATGCACCTTGGAGAGTACAAAAAAATGGTTTGATGTAAAGGTTTAATCCTTTACAGTAGACACCTAAAACTCATCATGCACCAAGCAGAGTATGACCCAATTCTATAGGTAGATATACTGTGCTAATGCAGTGCAAGTTAAGAGGTTCTGCTTGTGTAAGTAATACCTAAATAAGTAATGCCCCCCACCACTGCACATAAGTAAGATCGAATCCGTTACACACCCCCTTTTGAGATTGTTAGTACAGCAATCTAATATAATCACCAAAAATAAAAGGAAATATGAAAGAAGGTGTATATATATCTCAACAAATGAATGTAAGTGTTAAACTGAAATTAAAAGAAAGGAATAAATGTGGGTGAGTCCAAAAATATTGACATCAAAAGAG
>QMFE01000528.1:0-12612 GCA_003314665.1 Tricholoma sp. MG77
GACTACAACCATTGCAGCATCGAATCTGTGCACATCAGGGAGTTTGACAATGAAGTCGACACTAATGACATCCCATTGAGCTTCAGGTAAGATATCGGCAGTCAGGAACCGACATCCCTTACATAAGCACATTAGGGTTAGGCTTAGCCGCCAAATCCAAGTGAGAATTTTTGTAAAAATTTTTGGATGGGCGGCTATGACCTCCGACAACATAGAAACAGGGGATTATATATGAAAATAGTATGGTAGCTTTGAAAGGGACTTTAAGTAGTAGAATTAGCTTTCTTAATTTCAGATAAGATGTTTGTGGGGAGAGTACGGTGCCCGCGATATTTCCGATTCACCCAAATAGCATCGGGACCTGTCAATCCTTTCGGGTATGCATCTATATACCTCGCAGATCGGTTAGCGTACCTGGATTCAATATGAGCTCGCTCGGCAGAATTTTAAAATGAGTCACAAACCGTCGGATTTGAAGAATAGGAATGTTGTCAAGACATTCAAGAACGCGCTTCTCCATCTCATCCACGTTTGATGGGCGGGTGCCGAATCCTCGATAACGAAACTTGACAGCCCCCCAGTACTGTTCAATAAAGTTAAGCTCGCAGTGGTATTTTGGATAAAAATCACATATGTGCCCGCGTGAAGTCACAAACTCTTCCAGCTGAGACCTCTGGTTGACAAAATCAGGCTGTGTAAACAAAAGACGGCGGCAGCAGCAATCTGTTCTGCCAGCCTCACATTTGAAACTCTCGCACTGAGCCAGGAGATTTCTAGATTGAGGCCAGAGTGTGCGCTCTCGAATTATTTGCTCCATCCCTTTGAAATATCCTGGAAACTGTGGATGGTCATCTGGAAAGTAAAATTCTTGAACCTGTCCATTAGCAAGTGTAGTTGGTCGCATGCTAGGGCCACCTTTATGATCAGTCCATCCGTTGTTTGGATTTTTGGGCATCTTGCGTGCAGAAAGTGCATCGGATGCTCGCTTTTGATGGGTTGGAGCATTATCAAACAGGAACAGGCCCGTTGCAAAACCATTAGTCCTGCCCTCAAAGATGTCAATGGCTCTGTCAACTTGGGCGAGGAGATCGTCGGCATCAAAATATCCATCGCAATTCTTGCCAGCTTTGAAAACAACGCGAGCATCTCTGTAAAATCTGATAAGGAACAAATTGATCAGATGATGATAAGATATCATACTCTGTTCCATCTGCACTCATCAAACGCCCCCACTCTGAAGTCAAGAAATCGGAGATCATGATTGATGTTCCATCCCCTTTTCTCTCTGGAGTTGCCTTCTGGCTCTCATGGATCCACCGTGTCTTTCTCTCATCGTTTGCGTGGAATGTTGATTCATCATGTGTCACAGGAATGAGTCGAAAGCAGCCATTAATATCAAGTGAATTAAATCCAACTGGTTTTGTTTCATCTCCATTGTTGTCCCAGGTATACATCCGAGGTGCATAGCGGGTGAGAAACCGACTCACACATTTTTGACGGTAAGCGACAACATCTTCACGCTCGTGGCCATCAACATACATCCCATTCTTCTTGCAAGAATAACGCCATCGAAACTTTCTGAGCCACTGTCTTGCACTTCGCTCTGAGATTTTTCGCTTCTCAATGCCAGCTGCCTCCAAATGTTCCTGTATTTCTGCACCAGCAACTATTTCGACCACATCCAATGCCTTGATGAAGCTGTTCTTTGCCCGCTCAGCCAGCTTCAGCTGAATCTCCATGGCAATATCCTCATCTTCGAGAATACTAGAGTGAGTGCCTTTGTAACGATGCAAGGGAAGCTTTCCGTGATTGATAAATCTGTAGATCCACTGCCGAATAGTTCGTGCATGGTAGACACCGTGGCCTTGTGACTTTGACACAACTAAGGAAGCTTTCCTCCAGGAGTACGACACCTCAGGATCAAGATACAGGTTCAAAGTCCCAACCATGGCAGTGATCCGAGCACGAAGAATGACATCAATCTTTTTATCTTTGCTCTTCAGTGTCAACTTGGCAAGTGCTCGGCGGAGTGCCGGGAAGTTCTTGTAGTTCAGCTGGTTCAATGCTCGATCTGTCGAAGTTTCTTCACTTCCGTCATGAGGAGTTTTCCCATCTCGTAAATCCTTCAACATCTGAGCCACAACATCCTGGCAGCGCAATCTTTCCTTTTCTTTGGGATCCAATGTCTCACGGTCTGGTGCATGTGACCCAACCATTGTTCCGGATTCAGACTTGGAGTCAGTTTCTGGAACTGCCGCTATGATCTTCCGCTGTCTCAATGGTCTCATAGCACCCCTCCGCTGTTCTGTTCTGATTGGCTGGATTTCATCCTCGGACGCTGATTCTTCAGATTCCTCGCGGAGATCTGATCTCTCTGGTTCTGGAGTGCCACATGCAGTTGTTTCATGCGAGGTGCACGGCGCCGGCATTTGAAGAAGCCAGGCTTTTACTGAGTGGAAACCTTTGGCAGCCAGCTCACGGCCTCTCTGTCGACACCGTTCCTTTGTTCTGATCGAGTTCCCAAGATATGTTTTAGGCCTCTTTCGACCCTTCTCTCGCTCTCGCTCTGCAGCGGCTGCGAGATCATGTGCCTGCTGCAGCGTGGATGCAAAATGTTCCAATGCGGTAATTTCCTGGATTTCTGAATCACTCTCGTCATCCTCTGATTCGGATTAAGAAGTATTGTCCTCATCATCAATCATTGCGGCCCCTCTAAGCGCACCAATGATGTCAAGAAGCTCTGGGTCGCTAGTGATGTCATCTTGTCGGCATGAGGATGTGTCGGGGTTTGGACAGGCGTGTGAGCTGGGTGGGCAGGGATGCAAGTTCATGCATTCATTGTCTTCTGCCTCTTCGACTGTTGGTCTAGTGACTTGTTTCTGCCATTTACGAAGGTTTTCAGCTTGGGCACGATTTGCATGGGTTTTTCTAGGCATTTCCCCCCGAAATATAGCTGGTCCTGCTCCTTTGCTTTGCTGGTCATGCATCACGTGATATTATTAGTCAGCCGCCAAATCTATGATCTCAAAATTGTTCGGCTTTGCGAAAACGTCCAGTTCGATGTAAAAACACATTTGGAAGTCAAAAAAAAAAGGGAAAAAAAAAAGCTTACTACATAAGTTGTAGTAGGAATTTGAATAATCTGACTACTGGAACTTCTTCCTTAGTATATAATGCACCATTCCCAGCTCTCATAATAGCTCCGGGTAGCTGTGGTTGGAAGCAGTAGTGGTCGTCGTTTTGCTTACATAAGGGATGTCAGTTCCTGACTGCCGATATCTTACTGGGAGAGGGTGCAGTTCTCCAAACAGTTTGCATTTCTGTGCCTTCATTCGAAGACACATGTCACAAGCCTTGCAGTACTGTCCGATGTAACAAGACATGTGTGGCCACCAGTAGCTCCTCAAAACAAGTTCAAGGGTCTTCCAATGTCCTGCATGTCCCCCAATTTTAGAGTCAATGTGCTGTTCAGTAATTCTGTGTTGTAAGTCAGGTATCATAGGAACATAGATACAATCACGAAACCTCCATAGTATGTCCTCTTTCACCCATTCTGAACTTCACAGTGTCTTGGTGCTCAATCCTTCCAAATCCTTCATCACTAACAACACTGACTCTTCATTTTTTCCATCACATATCCCTCTTCAAATTTCACAAAGTAAATCCCTTTCCGCTCCTTCAAAAGAGTGCACAGACAGCAAAAAATTCGGGTTGAAGTAGCATGGTGTTGTGGTTATCATCTGCACTTGTAAGAGGGTCAGACTATCTGCATCTAAACCATTACACCAAAAGGCGTTATAATCAACAGTTGTATTGTTGACTACCAGATAGTATATATACACATTATGGGAACTGTAGTAAGCTTGGTTGGTAAACAGTAAGGCTTACAGCACTGTTGCTGTGGTCTGAGCAGCACAACAGAGTGTCAGGCTTACCCATGCTCTTACCTGGGCAATGGTGCATGATGAAATCGAACCTAGAAAGATAGAGGGACCAACGGGCCTGTCTGCGATTTAGCTTTTTTGCAGTCATGAAGTACTCAAGGTTTTTGTGGTCTGTCCAAATCCCCACCTTATGGCTGGCACCCTTGAGGAAATGTCTCCATTCCTCTAAAGATCTCATTACTGCTAGCATTTCTTTGTTGTGAATTTCATAATTTTGTTCAACTGCATTGAGGGATTTCGAATAGAAGGCGATAGGGTGCCACTTGAGATCGTTGGATGACTGCTGAGAGAGGACTGATCTGGTCATGTAGTCTGAACTGTCTGCTTTGATACAAAAAGCCTTCAAATCATCCGCAAAATGAAGGGTAGGCAAGGATGTGATGTGTAGTTTGATTTCATCAAATGTCAACTGTTCTGATTCACTCCAACATCACTTTTGATCCTTTTTTGTGAGCTCAAACATTGATTTTACATGGTGGGAAAAACCTTTGATGAACCTGCAATAAAAGTTCACGAACCCAAGGAAGGATTGTACCTCTCTTCGACTCGTTGGTATGGGCCACTCTGTCACACCGGCTACCTTGACTGGATCCGTATGAATTTCACCTTGGGAGATGATTAACCAAAGGTATTTGATCGACATTTGTTCAAATTCACATTTATCATGTCAAAGGAACAATTTGTGTTGACAAAGTCATTCGAGGGTGAGTCATGTGATGTGATGGTGTTCCTTGATGTATTTTGTGAAGATTAGGATGTCATCCAGGTAGACACAGACCACACCTTCCATAATGAGATCCTGGAAGATGTCATTCATCATTGTCTGAAAGGTAGAGGGAGAGTTCATGAGTCCGAAAAACATCACCAGTGGTTTGAAAAGACCATGGTTGGTACAAAACACTGCCTTCCACTCATTGCCCTCCTTCATGTGAACATTGTTATAACCCCATCGAACATTGAGTTTTGTGAAGTACTTCGCTCCCCGGAGTTGGTTGACAAGTTCCAAAATGAGGGGGAGTGGGTATCAATTCTTGATTGTAATGGCATTCAAGGCTCGATAATCCTGCATGAGTCAAAGGGAACCATCCTTCTTCTTGATAAAGAACTGGGGATGCCATCAGCAATTTCGAAGGGTGAATGTGACCACTACTAAGGTTTTCCTGAATGAACTTGTCCATTTCGAACTGTTCACTGGGTGTGAGGGGGTAGACCTTGCAGCTTGACACTTTTGCGCCTGGGATTAGTTCAATGGCATGATCCCACACCTTTTGATTGGGGAGGCGATCAAATGATGATTTTGTGAACAGATCCTCAAAGTCATGGAAGTGCATAGGGACGGATCTGTGGAACATTGTGAGCTGGGTATTTTTATTAAAAGCCTCAGCCAACCTCTGCAAAATGTTTGAAGTGGCTCGAATAAACTCCACTTCGCAGGGGATTGTTGCTACAAACACGCAATTGCCATCTTTGAGTGAGTCCTCCCCCATATATGGTTTGTCATTGCTGTCATTGTCATCATCATCGAACAGACCAGGGAACTCAGGAATGTCCTCCATATTGATGTCTGGGGAAGGCATCGGGCCTGCTCAACATGCTCCAATACAGGCTGCTTCCTTGAAGGTGACATTATGCTCCTTGTTCATTTTGTTCTGACAGGTGTGGCAGTGGTCAGGGCATTGACTCATTTTGACCTCACCTGAAGCCCAATCAACTTATGGGTTGTGTTTTCAAAGCCAGGTAAGGCCTAAAATGATGTCCTGCTTCCCTACACCAGTGACAGCACACATTGTGCATTCAGAGTAATCACAATATTGTAGGACTGTTTCCCATACCTCTGAAATGCTGCCCGCTTCATTCGGCGAACCATCCACATTGTACACTGGGATGGGCTGACTAAGCTGTTTTGTTGTCAAGTGATGTCATCGCACAAAGTTGGAGCTGGCAAAGAGGTCAGTTGCACCACAATCAAGCAGAGCATTTGTCAAAAGCACTTTGCCGGTATTGATGGTCTGCATCAGTATTGGGAGTTAAAACAAGTTTGCACTGGGATTCGACGCCATTATAAAGTATTTGGGGAGTTGTTTCTCCCAGTTCAGACAATTTCGAAAACAATTTCGGGGGGTGGGGAGGTAAGTATGGCTTTAGGATTGTTCAAAGTAGTATCAGTTGAAGAAATAGAATTTGATTCGTACACTTCCTCTACTGACAACGCTGTGAAACAATTAATACTAAACAATGGTGGCATACTGGTCACTCGTTGTCCGGGCCAAAATCCTCTTTCACCTCCTCTTGCGCCTCTTCATCTCACTCCATTGTCTCCCTCACGTCAAGTGCCACAAACTCCTCTTGTGCAAAACCTTGTCTTTCTTCAAGGTCCATGTATCAGACATCAAAGTGTTTCAGCTACCACTGTTTGAAGTTGTTTTGTGGTGCAGGGTGGTTTGTGAAGAAGTGTGAAATGCTTCTTGGTGATGCAATTTTCATTGCAGAGGATTGCCACATTGTACCACTGCCTCGTATTCTCATCAGAGGGTTGTCCAGAGGTAAGGCAGGCCATGTGGTCCTGAATCTTGGGGTTAAGCCCTTTTTTTTTTTTTTCTTTTTCTTTTTCTTTTTAAGTCATCAATTTATAATGCAGTGTGCAATAGCAGTCCGCAGGCAGAAATACAAACAGTGTCTAGTTATACTATGAACTTCTTCTGCCTATGCGTCCATGAGATTGTTGCCCCAATAACACCCACCAAGGTGAGAAGGAAAACAGGCTGCCCTGCAGCCACAAGAACCATACAGTAGGCATACATACACATCATGGTCCCCCAAAGTTCACTGCCGAAACAGGGCTGGTAGATCTTAATGCACCATAAATCCCCAACCCAAAGGCTGGAGAATAACTGGTAGTGCATGTACGCTCTGAGCAGGTCCACCCAGATGCGGTGCACCAGGAGGACAAACAGCCTGACCAGATGAAGGCCTAAGCCCAGCCCAGAGGGTTAGTGGGTGGGGTCACCTAGGTGCCCATACCCCGAGATTTACCACCCCCCCATACTTAGCTTGACCATAAGAAGCAGACACTGCTAATAAGCATGCCCAAGAAACTGCACCCCTGCATAATGCAGGGTGGTATGAGGTGGGAAGGTGAGTGGCTGCGCACCCACACAGATCTCAGGGTATTAGCTGGTGTGCCCATTGCACAACTTAGCTTGACTGTGGAGGTGGTGCACATGGCTGAGGGTGATGCGCTAGTTATGGCAGCCCTGCCTTTTACAGCAGTGATGCTGAGAGGAGTCTGAAGGTGCTCTTTGAGGCTCGGCTGGTTCCAGCGCACCGTTAGACCCAGACTGTGAGATTGGATGTGCCAACTCATTGCGGACCATGGGGCCCTCCCAGAGTGCTTGTGCTGCAGGGAAGCGAAGGGAGGCCATGAGACACGTCTCTGCCACCCTAAAGAGGTCCTGCTGCACATCAGCAGGGACAGATGATATGTCAACACTAGCCAGCCAGAAGGCGGCAGTGTTAAGCATGTGTGTAACAGCAGAGACCTCAGCAGTGACCCTGCCAGAGGACTCTGGGTTGAAGACAGGCAGGCAGGGCATGCTGTCTGCCAAAGATGTATGAGGGAGAGACTGGGCCATAGTCTCTGCCATGCACTGGTTGTGCTGGCGCTGATGCTCAGCCAAACAATGGGAGAGGCCCATCACCTCTGTTGTGAGGTTGTCAGAATCATCCCCCAAAGAATTAGGGGAGAGATCACTGGGGTCAGACTGAGAGTCCCCCCTGAAGGGAGGTAGGTAGTTGACAAAAAGGTTATCATCAAAATAAGACATATTCAGCTAGTAATGATGACAGAATAAATCAAGGTACTTAGTGTGAGACAGACAGAAAGTGTGGCCCTGCCTACAGTCCCGGGTGCACCTGAGGGGTCCCCAATGATTGCTTGAGGGTGGTGAGCAGTGATACCAGCGCTGCCCACCTCTCGGAGTATGCAGAACCCCAACCCCAGGCTCAACGGAGTAGGGGAGGGTGGAGCAGAGTTGGACGCTAGTTCGTCCCCCTGAGCACCCAGGGTGGGAGCAGAGTGCTCCCCCCCTTGTAGACAGTCTGTACTAAGAATCTGGATGCCCAGTGAACAGAATAGAAAGGGTATGAGCAGCCCAAGGGCTGCCCACCTCCCCATTGTTGCCAGGCCCCCCCAGAATGTTCTCCCCCAGACCATGGTGCAGGACTCCCAGCCAAAGCCAGCAGTGTGGATTCACCATTGAGCCCACCCTACTCCAAGGCCCAGGATCATCAAGACCCAGGGAAATTGAGCAGCAAGTAGTAACGTCCCCCCCAAGGAAAATGGTTCGATCCAATGAGATCAGACAAGGCAGGCAGGATGGTGGCTGGGTATGTCCAGTCCACTGTCTAGGTGAGCACTATAGTGCATCCTGATTGAAGATCAGGCAGGGGATGGAGGTGCTGGATGATGAGTCCAACATTCCGAAGAATGTTCCCACGGTAGGTTGTAGTGGTAACAACTCAAGAACAAAGTTTAGGGTGTCCCGCTGAGCCATTATAGGTAGAGGAATTACAAGCAGAGTCAAATGGGAGAGTGGGGAGTACAGGGCAAATGGGGGAGTGAATAGGGGAAGAGAAGTATAGCATAGGTTAATGGTCTGTGAGACTGGATGTTACTGTTTCTTTGGGCTTCTACAAGCAACTCAACATCCATAAAACCCTTCCTCACACCTGCTCATCATGCAGGCCATCAGAGATTGCTTTCCACCAGGATCAGAACTGGAAGAGATGCAATCTAGACCTCCCACTTAGCTGATGCCCATACCTCATGCTGCTTTGGTCAATGCCTGGAAAACTTGATTATAGTAATCCCTGCTCTGAACATCCCATTCAGGACTCCAACACCTATGTTAGACCAATTTGACAACCTTATCCTCTCTGCTTCCACCTCTCAAGCTGAATTTGTCTACTGATTCTGAAGAGACCACAGTGCAGGCTATCCAACACCAAACTGACCACCCTGGCTCATTGTGGAATATGAGTGGTCAGGGTCTAAGACATCATTGGATCACTTCCAGAGCCACTATGAATCTATGATGCTGTCAGAATCAGTAGACAAACTCAGGCTGAAAGATGGAAGCAGGTCAGATAAGGTTGTCAGTTTGGTCCAACATGATGTGAGATGAATGGATGAGAGTAGAATACACAGCAGTGGTAGTACTTCTTTATGTCACCAGCTGTTATCTTAACATTGCAAGAATCTGATTATTAGGAATTACCACCCATGTGAGAGCAGAATACTACCCAGGGTAGTACTGCTTTATGTCACTACCTGTTGTATATACAAGGGTGTTTGAAAAACACTGCAAAAATAACACCCTTATGCAGAAACTAACTGATTGAATAAATAACACAGAAAAAAATAAACTAACTCATTGAGTAAATCACAAGAGAAACACCACCTATGTTTCTGAGGAGCCAAAGGTTCCTCAGAAACTGACTAATTGAGTAAATGTCTCGGAAAACAAGCTGCCCATGCTGGAGTCAGGCTGAGTGAGCAACGTGAATGAATGCCATGACAATGGCATGGGTCATAAGCTTGTGTATGTTGATAAGGTAGCTGCTAGAACCTCTCCCCTCCTTCTAGATATGGTAATAATAATTACCTAATTGGGAAGGCCTTTGATGTGATCTAATCATAAGTCCACTTGTCTCCAATGTTTGTATGCATTGTTCTTGACAAACTGACATATCATTGAAAATATGATGAGAGAGTGAAGGCACCCTGCTGGTTGGTGTAACTAAGTATGTACTTCTATACATTATGTCTGGACCTTGCTTCACTGTGGATTTCTTGAAATCTTTCTCCTTGACAGCAGACTTATTGGAATCTTTTTATTTCCTTGACATTGGACATCTAAATATAGTGATTGCATTGACTCCCTTCTTGATGGTTGTAATATCAACTTTGACATGAGGCACAAGTGTATTGACAGGTGATATTTTGATGGGCATCTTCAATTCACATAGCAACACTAAACAACATCACAGGGTAACACATGCTGGAACTAAGCATAAAATCACATGTTCTGTGACAGCAGACAGCTATCAATCATCCCCATGACAGTGGACTTCTTGAAATCTTTCTCCATGACAGTGGACATTAATAGTCCTAGGACCATTTCCTCTTTAGGAAACATTAACCTTGTTCCCATGGTGGTCTGCAAACCAGTCATTACCCTTTCAGGAAATAAAATGAGGTGTTAAGAAGGGAATAGCCTTATATGGAGTGGTCTGGTCTGAGAGACCTGGGAGAGTCTTAAATAGCTCCAAGGTCTGCTCTGGTTGGATCTTTACCACTCTATGATGCCTGCACAATGCACCACCTCTGCAGCTTGCTATGGCTTGCCTATGATGCCCACAGGGTCAGTTGCAGTCTGGAGCCTCCCAGCTGTTGATGACTCCTGTTCATTCTCCTCTTCTGACTTTGTTCTGTGACTATACACCATTGTTCTTCCCTGCTTCACCTGCAACATCTCCACTCACACCTCTGCCCACTGGCTATGGCTAAACAGCTGTACATTTTATCTACCAGGAAACACCTGCCCTATCTGCTGGTGGGACAGGCAGTGACATAGTGGGTGAAGCCCAGAGAGTAAGGTGCATAAGGCGGTGATAGGTCCACTTCGCAGTACAAGCTCCGGAACCGATTTAGCGGATTCAAAGTTAGTCAACACACAGCCACAAACATTCGCGATCATTCCCCGATCATTTTGCATCTATTTTCGGCATCTTTCGAACCTTTTTGGCTATTCTGCGAGCTTCCGATCAAATTTTGGACATTTTCGAAGATTTCACATTTTTCAATCCTATTTCGCACACTTCAGCATGGACCCTGATACTTTGTGCACCTCCCATCACTTCCCCCTTACGTAATCGACTTCGACAAACCACAGTTCGGCTATATTGATGAAGCTCACATCACCTCGAGGCACATTGCATGATGCTTTGTGATATTTTGCAATTTTTGTGATTTTAGCGAAAATTAGAACAAAAGGACAGTCTATATTTCGATTTATTGTCTCCCACACTCACTAGACTCATGGTTATTGTTCCAATTTGGTTATCACTTTATCCCTGAAGTCCACATGTTTTCCATCTCCTCATGTTTCCCTCATGTTTCCTTTCCCCTTTTAGCTACATTTCCTTGTAACATAAAAACCTTTTATTATCTATGATAAATAAAAAGGGAAGCGTCCCCCAAGTCTAGTATTAGTAGTTGAGAGCTAAAAACTCTCTTATCATTTGAGTCACAAGTTTCAGTCTGAAAACTCTTCAGACTTCGTTGAAACTTGTTCGTTCACATTTAGCCTTCCAAAAATATCGTCATCCTCTCGTATTCATCATTGTTCATCTCTCGCATCATTTATCTATTTTTACATCACTCGCCAATATCATCAAGACCTATTTCGCGATCTCGAAAAATATCGCAATGTCTCGAAAATCATTGCAATGTCCCGAAATAACTTTGCACATCCCGAAATAGCTTCACATCAATTCCCCCATCATATCTGGAGATTGGTGAAAGTTTAGAACGACTCACAACCTTCCTCTGACTTGTGTTATACCAAATAGGACCCTTTTAGGTGTTTTGTTTGGGTTTCCAGGTTGAGTATCATCAGTGGCACCACAGCACCCACCCCCCACTACTGCAAGCCCTTGCTCACAGGGTGGATCAGGTGCTAGTGGTCCATCACCACCACCCAGCACCCACTCCTATGCTTATGAGCCACTGCTCATAGGATGGTGATGAGAACAACAGGGGTATAGAAGATGACAACAGGGACAACAGGGACAGGGTCAAGATGATGACAATGGGGACAATGATGAATTGAGCCTAATGAGCAAAATGAGAGAGGGGATGACCATACAATGGTGATGACAAGGGGATGGCCAACGAGACAATGGGCCAATGGGCCAATGGGGTGATGGGATGATGGGGGCGACAAAGGGATGGCAGGATGACAACAAGGCCACCATCACAGGGCACTTCCCATGTAGTCATAGCTGTTTACTTTACTTTTGTGGTTTTATTTCAAGTTGTAAGTAGTACAAAAGAATTACTATGCAATCCCAACTTTCAAATAAAAGACTGTGGTAACTCGTGCTAATAATTTTTCTTTGAGGGGGAGTTTGAATCTTCTGAGCACAGCCAGAGGTAGGTAAAATGCATTTTTGTATCACTTTTGTTATTTTTGCTTTCCAGGGTCTTCATGGTAGCCATATTTCATGTCATTTTTCATTTCATTTTTCGGATCATTCTAATCATTCTTCTGCCAATGAGCCAAAATGAAGCTAAAAATGAGCCAAAAATGTTTACTGTGAACAACCCTATTTGAATGATCCAACAACTCATGAAGTTGCACATTGTCCTAGTGTTAAGAGACAGGATTCAGATCTGTTGCCAGAGTTGCATAGTCCAATATAAACAGACAGATAATTATAAATTGACTTGAAGCAGACAAGATGCTCAGTTGAGAATGAGGGATGCATGGTCTCAGAAATGCCATGCACATGACCTGGTGCCAACAATCATGTGCCATTGTGCGCTTAGGGAAAATTGGTCATTCCAAGGGACTTCAGTGGGAAAGAAAATTGGGCACCAAACTGG
>QMFE01000537.1:460-15117 GCA_003314665.1 Tricholoma sp. MG77
TACCAAGTATTAATTAATTAAAAATGAATGCTCAAACAATTGTTCCAATGAGTCTCCATTTTGTTTAGCTCAGTACTCCATGAGCTTTTATCCAAATCACATGACCCAAGGGCAAGCCAAGATAATGTAGTATGTTGGACATTAATCTTAGCACCCTCAATTATATCAGCATTCCACACTGAACTGATCTTTGAAAAACAGGTAAACATTGGAACAATTTTTTGAGCCACTGTACAATGGAAACGGGGGAAGTGTTCCAGGGTGGCGGATGCAGAGGGGGTGAAAGATGAGTTACTCGTGCTGAAGGAGATGACAACGACGGTTCACACTGCCACACAAACCGATGTGCACCAATGATGTAGACAGATGAAGAGGCTTAGATATAAATATGGCAGTTATCCGAGTTTACATTGTTAGAATGTATATGCGTACACTATGATCATGGAGGTTACATCAATGGGGTAGGAGATGAAATATGATGGGTGATGACCAAAACATTAGGATGCCGCCAGTCACCAAGGAATTGTTCATGGTTAGGCACTGTAATCCCTGACACATGCATGGATGAAATCTCAAAGGTGTGCCACAAAACACCATCAATCCACCCCTTGTCCAGTACCAATAGGGGTCAAGGAATTCATAACACACACACCCAACCCCGCACCCTAGCACTAGCACTCTCCATTGAACCACACAGTTCAGGACTCCCATGAGCACTTGTCTTTGAAGTCAAATTGAGAGTATAAGAGTTGGAAATGTCTCATGGTATACAAGTGTTCGTGTAGGGTGGGGCTAAGGCATAGGGGTCAAGGGTGAGGCAGTGGCACAGCAAGTCAGGGGTGTTGTATGCAGGTAATGGCTGTCTAGTGCTTGTGCATTTGGTGCAGGTAGAGCAGGAGGTGCAGGTATATAGAAATTGACAAACAAAACAAAAAAGGAAGGATCATGGCATCTTTCCTTCCCAAATGCCGCTCTCATCATTGACTTCATCCAGATTTACAGAGCTTATGATGATCTCGCAATTAAGCAATTTCTTGCCTTCTTCAATTACCATGCTTGTAAACATATCACTGACCCAGTCATATAATCAGGAAGATAAGTAAAAGTAGGAGGGAAGAGATGAAATGGGAAGGACAGACCTGTGTATCAATATCCCTCGGTTCTGAGACCATAATGAGGAATCATCCTGTGTCGAACGTTGTGGACCCAGCAACTAAACCAAGCACCATGTCCTTGTACTTAGCTTCATCCTTTGAATCATCCTGTATTGAGTGTTGCGAACCCAGGGTCAGCGCTAAGCGCCATCATCTCCTTGTACCACTGCGCTTATTTCCTAGCACCCACAGCCACTCCTTCACCAGAATGAGGGACCACGAAAGGCACCACCACAGTCATCAAGTCTCCCACTCAGGCTATATGCATGCAGAATGGAAATCATTTCCGATGCATGGAGGCAGATTTTGTGGTGGTGAAAGTAGCAACAGTGGAGACAATAAATGTCACACAGGAGAGTCACAAGGTGGGTGTGATGAGGGTGCCAAGAGGTGGAGTGCAAGGAGTGTTATGTGTTGAACTATCGAGAAATGCCCAGGTAAAACTCCAGTTAACAAGATAGAGGTGGACAAGTTGATACAAAGTTTTGTGGCCACTGGGATCGCTGTGAGGTTGTTTGAGTTGGCTGGTTATCAGTGTTTTGGCAGTGACAGGAGTTGCAGCACACAGAAGTATTGAAAGAGTTTGTCTGTGTATGACACATGTTCCCTGAAAAGGACTGAAATCAAACAAGGCTGGCAACACTCCAATGAGAACCTGAAAATCTCAAGAGTGTAATAGAAATACATTTGTCCATCCATCAAATGTCTTTCAATCAAAGGGCCAGCCTTGGTGCTTGACTGATCGTGCAGTAACATATGTAGGAAGATTAGCCTACCAAGTTGAATATCATGTATTTGGATCAGATTGTATATTTCACAAGGTATTACCAAACTTATGGTGCAATCTTTGCAACTTGGAGATGAGGCAGTGTAATGTGCTCTTCAACACCTACCCTCACATTGCCTGCCACCCTAGCAGCCAGTCAACCAATGCTTTTGATGCCTTTGTTCAACAAATCCTCTAACGCCCAGATCTTGGACTCCGTCATGTATGATGCAGCTTGTGATATCAACATCAATATGAATGCTCTCGGTAAGTGTTACGAACCGAGAACGTGCAGGACAGGACGGTACGGATGACGGACAGACACACGAGGTGACGCGAGCTGGAAACGGATTGCAATGAATGTAATGCTTGCCGTGCGAGTGCGGGAGCGCGTGCATGCGCGCGGGTAACAAGCGCGAACGGTTGCGGAAGGTGTAGCAGTAGTGCGAGGACATGAATGGAGTTGCGCGCGAGATCAAGCGCAGAGCGCCGATGCGTGGAGAGCGAAGCGCAAGGCGTGAGGCGGATGCGGAGGTGCTCGCAGACGATGCTGTAGTGAATGTAAGCCTACTCGTCCGAGAGGGGAACATACACAGCTTCGAGAACTGGCGGACATATGGGCTATTGGCTTCAACCATGCAGAGCAGGCCAGTTGCGTCCTGACCTAGCGACGGGCCCATATTTCGGAATTAAGAAGAGAGGATGACTAAGAGTAAGAGAGCGGACGAGACTGAGTTCAACGACGGATGTATTGCGGAGGTTACGCGCGGGATCACGCGTGGACAACACAAGTAACGGACAAGTACAAAAGTACGAGCAAGTTAGAGTTACAACGGGAAGCAGGGTTGTATCGAAGTTGATAATAAAGCTAAAGAATAAGAGTGGGAGCTACAGCTATTTAACGAGCGCGAGAGCGCAAGGAAGCGCGGCGCTCCGCGATTATGTAAGGCGGGTACAGCATAACATAATGAAATAGTAGTAAATGAATTTCAAACGAATGAATGAAATGAACTAAGAATACGGACATGAAATAGAATTGCAAATTCGGTTGCACATGGCATGACCCAGGATAAGTGCTAAGCGCGAGGCGAGAGCGCAGCGGGGCGGATCAGATGATGCTAGAGCCGCGTGGTGCGCGCGCGGAAATAGCTTGCACAAGAATAGATATGGGTTGCGATGCGAAACAAGGTTATTGCATGAAAACGGATGCACGAGGTGCGGGGAGCTCAGGAGACATGCGGAAGCGGAAGCGCGGCGCGCGACACGTGCGTGGGGTGCGCATGATAACGCTTGACTGCGCGGCGGTGCGCGGGAGCGTGGAGATCGCGGACAGATGGACTTTGACCATGGAGATAATGCAGGAGTGCTCGCACGAGCATAGCAGCGTGTAGAGAGCAAAGCGCTAGCTGGAACGACTTGTAAATTGGCAAGGGGGTTCTAAGGGGTGTAGGGGATAGTCACAGGTGTGACAGATGTCACGGGGAGCATAGGAAAATGCGTGACAATGAGGGGGGTAGTTATGATCATAACAGTAAGTTAGGTGACATATTAGTGTGTTACCTCTGCTAACATGTCCAAGGTGTACACGGTACACCTTCCACATGCAAAACATGCTCCTTTCAACTCAAACAATCAAGAACTTGAAAAATGTGCCAATTCAACAAGGACCGAATTGCTTGCACAGATCGATCACTGGATCAAGATAAGAATCAAAGCATTCACAGTTGATATGCCTGGAGAGCCTGAGTCTATCACAAATTCACATGCAGTGGATGATTCATGCATCTTTTGGATCAATGGATCTATGTAACACTTGCTTATGCTTGTTTGGATCTCTATGCCAAACAAGGCTTGTTTATAGTTGTTGTAGGCAACACTTTTTTACTTACAACGTACATGACAAGGACAATAGATTGGATCTAGTTCTGTTTGGTGCACTGTGAGTACTAAAGTGTCCAACCCCTGTACTAACCGTTACATTTTTTTGAACTATCCAACTATTGGGAATTACAAGACAGTTTTAGGATTTTTGATATATATAGCAAGTAAGCTTCTCGACATCAAGACAACGACATCACGCAATGTCAAGCACAGTTACCACGATGTCGTGGTGTCCAACTGCAACGGAGGGGGCAAACCTGCCCCCTCAGAATCAGCAATTTCAGGCCTCAAGAAACGAAGGGTCAGCGTACCCACGCCGGCTGTCAGAATCGGGAAAAATGCCTGAAGATAGCCACGTCACGCCGGCAAGATGAAGTAGCGATGGACCCTGGCGCATGGGGATGGACCGATTCACTATGACGACACGACGGTCTTCAGAAGCCGTGAAGTACGGCCCGCTAGGAAACCTCTGTGGGTTATTGCAAGCCCAAAAGCCAGCCTCGTGAGAACCCTCCCCAGCATCGTATTGTGAACGCGACAATACACCAGAACCTGACATGGTGGAATTGGAATATGAAGATGGTGACGAGAACATAGAAGAGGAGACCATGCAGCTCCTCTGTGACATTGAGGACAACATATGGAACTCCTCCCTGCTCAGAAACCCAAGGCTGAAGGCCAAGATATGCCAAGTAGCGCATGCCCACATGATAGAGGTGCTAACCCTCTCTCTCATGAGCGCTGAGCCCAACACTCCTGGGTATAGATTGACGTATGCCAAGTACTTCAGGGCGTTGGTCGCAAAAAAAGTGGCAAAATGGACTTCGGACTCTAGGGCATCGACCCCTAGCGTGATGGGCATCGACAACTACCTGGTACCAGGACAAGAGAATCGGGTGCAATGCGCCCAACCCGACAGCGTCAATCTCGTAGGAGAGGGGGCAATGGTGCCCCCGGCCAGCCAACAGCCAGGCAACATTACCTTTGCTGACCCAGTAGTGGACGATGCCGTGGCGCAGATCCGTGCGCCCCAGCTTGAGGGAGAGTCCAACGAATCATTCGAGAGACGTTGAAATGCTGCCCAATGCTTTGGCCAGCCCCTGACCCAGGATGGCGGGATAAAGGTGGAACAGAATATGAACGACTTGGACTCGTAGTAAAGACAGGCGAATGGTAGCCCATGTGCCGATGGTGGAGAAGTTCACCGACAGAGTGACTTACCAACGGCTTCAAAACCAAGACCTTGATCGACGAGGCATATCAATCTACAATGACCAAGGAGTCGTCTTCAAGGGGTGTCACCCTATCGATGCCATGAGGGCGTTGTACCTCACCCACACGGGACAAACTCCTGACCCCGGGCAGCCAGGAGGGGGAGATGATAACAATGATGATGTAGGGTGTCGTCATAGCCCACGATGTCACAATACACCCCCATGCGACGATCGACATGGAAGAGCATCCACTCGACCAATGAGGGGTGCCGGAGGTGGAGACGGCGGAGGGCCTCCTGATGGCAACGACCCTGGTGGAGGGGATGATAACGACGATGGGGGGGAGACCTCCCCCCTAGCCACCCACAAGACAAGCCAGGTTACGTACACCTGGGATACAAGCGGTGGCGGAACACCACCGCGACCAGATGCACATGTGTCTGATTCAGCTTTGCCGACAATGGTTGGCCTTTCACCTACGGATACCCGAGGGTACCAAACTTCGCCGTATGGACACTAGTTCTGTGGGACGATACAAGGAATCACCACGCATTCAGGAGCTCGAACTTTGGCTTACAAAGTTCGCTATAATGCTCCAGGCGGCGCAGTATGGTGGTGATGACCACGACATGGAGCGCATCCTAGCCATACCAGAATTCTTGGAAGGAGAGGCCGAGAAATGGTTCTGCCGACATGTCATTCATGTCAACCGATCCCAGGACCATTGGACGTTTGAACAGGTCATAACTGGCCTGTACGACCATTTTATTCACTCGACCACAATGCAAGAAGCGCGGGACGCATATCATACCGCCCGCTATAACCCTCAGCATGGAGTGCAAGGGTTCTACGACACCCTTATGGACCACGTGCAGGACATGTCGGTATACCCTGACCCATACAACCTCATGGACACGTTCTTATGTGGCCTGCCGGAGTCCATGCTGGCCAAAATGCTAAAGCATGGCGTCACTCCTGAGGCCAACACGGTGGATGATTTCGTTGCGGAAGGAAAATCCATCGAAGAAGCTATCAAAACCCAGGAGCACTACAAATGACAGGTGGTCGTACCTGTCACCCGGCTAGCGAATGTCGTCGCTATGCAATCAAGAGCCAATCACCCAAAAAGGATCGGCGTGACCCTCATGAAGAAATCCAACACAAGGAATTTCAATGATTCCTTCAACCAGAAGCCTCAGATCTACGTATCCATGATGAACTATCAAAGCAATGGGCCAAACTTGAGGGTACACCCCCCCAGCCCATACAAGGAGCACCAGGAGTATCGCCCACCACGGGCTAACCCCGACCTAAATAAGATCAGCGAAAAGCCTGAGAATGGGCAGGGTCATGATCACCCTGTCGACGGAAATTGCTACAACTGTGGCAAGCCCAGCCACTATGCGTGGGATTGTAGAGCCCCAAAGAAAGTCCATATCCGAGCAGCCCGTACCGAGTTGAACACGAATGACGAGGACGCGGCACCAGAGGTTGAAGCAGGCCTTGACCCAGTAAAGGACGTAGGATCAGTGGATGAGGATCACCAGGACCCTCAATACAGCGACAATGAGATGGTTGAAGTCGATGTCTACGACAACGACTGGTACGAACGTGAGTCGGATAGCGAACAAATGTTCGCTATAAGAAGTCAGGAATGGCCTCGACCTCCTGACTCACAAGATAAATTACCAACAACCACCCCTCACCCTGATACGGCTCCTGGGCCAGAAGAAAAAGAGACGCGCTTTCGGAAAGTAAAGTTGTGAGCCGAAAAGACAGTGCGCTTTAGGCCCGTGGTCAAGCCAGAGGACAAGGAATGCCTCGCCACCTACGTGAAAGTGGGAGACTGCGAGGCGTGGACCTTGTGGGACTCGGGGAGCACGACGACAGGTATCACACCGTCATACGCTCAGGTAGCAAATGTGAGGGTATTCCCACTCAAAGACCCTCACATATTTCAACTCGGCATGATTGGAAGTCGTGCCTCAGTAAATTACGGTTCGAACGTCCTGGTAAAAGCACCAGGAATTGAAGGCGAAACCTACGTCGATGTAGTGAACTTTGATCGCTACAATATGATAGTCGGTACCCCGTTTATGAGAGCAAACAAAGTCATCTTAGACTTTGAACAAAACATAGTGATTGCAAATGGGGTAGTTACCCCCACACGACGAGTAGTATTGGATGGTGCGGATGGCCAACTACATCAATATAGATCGACGGACAAGCATAAGGATTGACTCCCAGGCCCGACGCGCAAGGCGTCGGTGGAGGAAATCCTCGACGACGAACAGAACTATGTTGGGCCATCACTACCACAAGGAGCGAACGCGCTCCTAATGACTGAAGAAGAGTATCTTGATACTCTTCAGGAGGGAGAGAAACCAGCCCTCGCGGCAAAAGCGACACACGCCACGAAAGAGGCTTCAAAAAACACCCAAAAGCCACGCAAGCGCCCGAGATATGTCGAGCCAGAGACACAAGAATGTCAGCCAACGTCGTCGAAGGTAAAGATGGAAGACCTGGTGACAGATGACCAGGAAGAACAGGCATGCCCACAGGAGGAGACTCAGCCAATGGATAGCCGAATATGGACCTTTTGGGATAGACTGATCCCAAAGCCACGATTCGACTGGCCATACGACCCAAGGATGCCACCCGAATGGAATGAAGTAGTCACGGCAATGAGGGCATATGACAGATCCCGGCTAGTGATGCAGGGAGAAAAATATTGTAGGCCTACGGCTGGCGAAATATCTGAGCCAGAAGAGTTTACGGCAGGTTACCAGCCGAGCAACTTGGGCTCTGCACAGATGACCAACCAAACGCTGACACGGCTGAAGGTATGGACTGATGATGCGCACGACGACTTTAAGAAGTTACAATCCCAATATGAGCCCCATCAAGAGATGAGGAACATGCGTCATCAATGACAACCGATGAAAACGCCGACAGATCAGAAAGGCAAGGGAAAAGCCAGTCCTAGCCAAGGACTATCAGAGGAAGACTATCCTCGACTACGCCATCAATGGAACAAGGAATACACCGATATCCTAGGAGGCACTAAAGGGGAATTGCCCCCATGGAGAGAGGTGAATCATGAGATTCACCTCATCGACGAGAACAAGCGGTATACCTACCACTTACCCCAGTGTCCTCACTCCCTGCGTGAGGAGTTTCATGAGAAGATCAACCGATACATGGATGCAGGCTGGTGGGAACCTCGATCGGTGAGCCAAGCGGCTCCCCTCTTGTGTGTCAATAAAAAGGACAGCAAGCTACATACTGTCATCGACACACGCCAGTGTAACGAGAACACGGTAAAGGATGTGACGCCTTTGCCTGATCAAGACATCATTCGCGAGGATGTAGCCCGCGGATGCGTGAGGTCAAAAGTGGACCTCTCTGACATGTACGAGCAGGTCCGCGTCCGTAATGAGGATGTATGGAAGACTGCATTCGCAACGATATCAGGCACGTACGTTAGCAACGTAATGCAACAGGGGGACTGTAACGCCCCTGCCACCTTCCAACGGCTAATGACGTCTATCTTTCGTGATGTCATAGGAAGATTTCTACATGTGTACCTTGATGACATTTTTATATTCTCCAACACTCCAGAGGAACACAAACAACACCTTCGAGTCATGTTCGAACAACTCCATGCCAATTCCCTCTATCTTAAATGGTCAAAGTGTAGCCTCTACACCGACAAAGTGGATTGCTTAGGCCACATTATTGACAAGGACGGAATCCACGCAGATGCGGACAAACTCAGCCGCATCAGGGAGTGGCGCACTCCCCAAAACTACAATGACATCCAACGATTCATAGGATTGGTGAATTATCTGGGAAACTTCCTCCCCGATGTCACCGCCTACACCAGACCGCCAATGGCGATGACCCAGAATGGAACGCCATTCCATTGGCGCCCCCTGCATCAACGCTGCTTTGACATGGTCAAGGCCATATGCTGCAAAACCCCTATACTCGCGCTGATCAATCCTAAGGCGAACGATGAGCCAATCTGGCTCATCTGTGATGCTTCAAAATCGGGTGTAGGAGCCATGTACGGCCAGGGACCCACCGGCAGAAGTGTCGCCCAGCTGGATTCACGTCCAAGAAATTCACGACCGCACAGCATAACTATGCTGTGCACGAACTCGAAACGCTAGCTATCCTCGAAGCCCTCCTGAAATGGGAGGACAAGCTCATAGGATATCGAATCCATGTGATCACCGATCACAAAGCTCTTGAGTTTTTCAAAACTCAATCACACTTGTCGAACCACCAACGCCGATGGATGGACTATATGTCCAAATTCGACTTCGATATTACATATGTCAAGGGAGAGCTGAATAAGGTGGCCGACTGCCTATCTAGGTACTATGAAAGTGATACCCATGTGGATGTCCACAATGTTCATGACTACGTGCGGGCAGATGCCCGCATCGACCCTACCGGTGAGGATCTCCCAGTCGAACGCTATCACGAAGTGATGAACAACGTAGTAGAGTTACGTGCCTTTCGAGAGGTCGAACGCAGGGTGAGCAACCGCCTGCGACAACATCAAGAGGATCGTGACCTCGAAGTGGACATCATGAGGGGAACGGAACATCAATCTGACAACGGACGAACCGATGCTGCTATGAGGAGCCCAACCAGCGCAGGGCCAGCCGGCCCTGGAGAGGATGACAATGACATCTCCCTAGGAGGCGCTCTATTTAATCAAGCGTCGAATATTAGACCCATCACATGGGAGGACACGGAGTTCCTCGAGCAAATCCAAGCAGGATATACATACAGCCGATAGACTGTTTTCGCTCATCATGGAGAACCCCAATGATTATCGGGGGTTCAAGATGAAGGATGGCATCGTGTGGTATGCCAACACCAATGGTGACGAGGTCGTGTGCATACCTCACGATCGGGAAGTAATCATTAAGATCTTGGATCAAGCACACGCAATAGTAGGCCACTTCGGAGAACAACGCACCGCCAAATATATTCAACGGTGGTATTGGTGGCCAGCGATCGCTCAGGAAGTGCGACAATACTGTCACACCTGCGAAGCCTGCCAACGGGCCAAGGGAGCCAACGCAAAGCCATCAGGCAAGCTTCACCCGTTGCCCGTGCCTACAAAGCCCTGGGACTCGATTGGGATGGACTTCATCGGGCCATTCCCTGAATCAAAGGGATTTAATTACCTATGGGTAATAATTTGTAGGATGACCAGCATGGTCCATCTGATCCCGGTTCATACGAAGATGAGAGTGTCTGAGCTCTCATGGATCTACAGACACGAGATTGTGCGTCTCCATGGCTTGCTGAGCTCCATCGTGAGCGATCAAGACTCGAAATTCACGTCAAGGTGGTGGCGTGAATTACACAAGATATTAGGAGCTAAGCTTCTAATGTCGACGTCGTACCACCCTCAGATGGACGGTCAGACTGAACAGGCAAACCGCAACATGGGCCAGATATTCCGCACTGTAATACGACCTGACCAGAAAGACTGGGTTGACTGGGTTGACCTGACTGAATTCGCCATTAACGCAAGCGTGTCGGGGACAACTTGATACGTGCCGTTCGAATTGAATGGAGGATACATGCCCTCCATTATTCGAGACATCCGCTCGAACGAGGCGATACCCAAGGGCATCAAGGACTTTGCAGACCGCGCACTGCAGAACTTGGCAGACGCACACGACACGATCATCGAAGCACGAGTATTCCAGACTCACAACGCGAATCGACACCGTGGCCCCGAACCCAAGATAAAGAAAGGAACACTGGTGTTCCTTTCCACAAAGAATTTAAAATTGCCCAAAGGCAGAGCTAGAGAGCTCTGTCCTAAATTCATAGGACCATATAGAGTCCTACGGGCCGAGCCAGAAACGTCGACTTACATGTTGGAACTGCCTGCAGCCCTACAGAGTCGGAGGATCATGCCGACCTTCCACACGTCGCTGTTATGCCCGTACCACACAACCAACGATATGATGTTCCCAAATAGGGTTCAACCAGAACCCTATGATTTCGGCGCACCTGATGACCAGGAGTGGTTTGTCAAAGAAATAATAGGCCATCACCGGGAGAACAACGGCCTTGAATTCTACGTACGATGGAGCCTAGGCAACACCACCTGGGAGCCGCTGCCCTCATGCAAGGACTTAGAAGCCTTGGATCGTTACTTGGAATTGCAGGGCGTTAAGTGCCCGGCTCAGCTACCGAAACACTGACGGGCCGAACGATGAGTCACATGAAAGAAAAAATGTTGAATCACAGAGTGTCACACAACACCGATTGTCAACCAAACACCCATCACCGACAGTACGACACCCAAGAAAGAAACACAGTCATGCATCGATCCACAAGCCAATATGGTGAGAGCAGAGTTCCAGAGAGAACTCTGCAAGGGGGGGAAGAGGCCGTGAACACAACATGGAACAATACTCAAGCTACAGGCTGTCATCCAGACGGCCATCACCACAAGACCGTCGACGATCACAGTCGCCATACTGTGCTACAGAACACAGGAATCAATTGAGATCACCCAGAAACAGGCTGTTGACATCAGCGATGGAGGTCGATGAACCTCGACGAGATGAAGAGCTCGACGCCATCGTGGAATGGCTGGGGATGATGGGCTTCGACCCGAGCCTAGCGGAGTCGCTCACAGGCAACCTCATGGTGCAGATACTTGTTGATCAGCTGATCAACAAGGTCGAAGGCCTCCAGGAAGAGATAGCATGCTCGAAGTGTGCTGTGAGTAGCCTAACCTCGAGAATGGCGCATACAGTCCATAAACGCCGCGCGTCCCCCACACCAAACAGCTCAGATGATGAGGGTCGCTGCCCTCGCAAGTTCAGAGAACCAGACCAAGGCTGACGTGATCGATCGCCTATTCCATCCACGTTGGAGATCACGACCCAATGATCTCCATCCCCCCTCTTCTACAGGCCAGATGCAGAACGCCAACGGGGGCTATCGCCGCAGCGTCAAGAGCCATCTCCCCAGCGACAGGGCGCCAACCCATCACCCGCTCACCAGCCGTCATCCCTACCGTTCGCTCGCAGGTTGACTGACGCACCTGCTGCCGGCGCATACCCACGGCATGACACTTACTACCCCCCAGCGGATTATATCCGAAGGCACCCCTCCCACAGAAACCTCCCAAAACAACCCAAACAACAGGTCGCCGAACCTGTAACCTACACACTGCCTGGGACCCTGCCCCAGCCAGATGAACGGATGAAGGACCCCATGCCCGAGGAGGTGAACCTACCACCTCCTGCTAACAAACAACGGCTACCCAACGAGCCGGATGACAGCGAGGACGAAGGTATGAGCAATGAGTCAGGCCTGGAGAGCCCGCCCTGCCAACCTGAGTCGGTGGCTCAGTGCTGATCTCACGAGACAAGGAACGAGAAGAAAACCCAGAAGAGGGAAACTCGAATTAAGGAGTTAGCAGACTCCAAGAAAACCCAAGATGCCAGTTGACCCGGCAGAATTCCTGACGGCCTTGGCATTGTGCACCTCGATGGCTGCTGTGAGCATGACAACACACTATGGGGAGTACCCCAGGGAGAATTCTACGTCTCCCCCTATACCAACATCGTGTATGTCAGCCGGGCAGCTTCAGTTGTGGTGGACGAAGAAGGGTCATACAGACGCCGCTACCAATCTGGCAACCCCCGCCGACTATATGCAACGTTACCTCAAGGGTTCCCCATGAACCCTCACAGCGTCTCCCAAGCTGTTAAATTTATTAACAGCACCAAGGAATCATCTCAGGACCGCGTTGATGCATACCACCTGATGGAGGAGTTCCACCGCATCAGCCTCGCCTTCAATGCCTCGCTTCGCGACCTAGCCATGGTCGAAACCCTGAATCCTAGCGTCTACCGGGACTGCGTCCGTGCGCCTCACCTCAACCTCAGGCGTCTTTGGGAGGATGTGCCCATCCGTCGCAATGAGGAAGTGTTCGGCACGAATCGCCGTAATGCCACGCAGGGGGCAGGACTGGCCCCTCCTGAGGCCAACAAACTCCTTGACATCAACTGCTGGGCACAGTATGCCCTGCACCACAGCTGTATCGGCAGCAAGAACCCCATAGTGGGTCTCGCCATGGATCGAGCCTTCTGGGTTGACCGTCGTAGTATCTTTGGATACTGCCTGGGGCGAGCATTAGCCCCACTATCCAACAAGCCCCGACAGGACTTCATGAAAACCTGGGCGTGTGTACTGGCCCAACCCAACTTGTACCATGAGGCCGTACACCAATGGGACGCCGATAATCCCAACCAGCCATTTGTCGAGGCCACCAACCCCACCATCAACATTGAACACCTGTCCGTCGACCACCCTACTGTCGACATCCCCATGGTCATGAACCATGCATGCCATCAACAACCACATCCCACCAGCCTGGATTGACCATGGGTATCCCTTTGGTCTCCACTTCATCAACCACTACTCGATAATGCCAGCTGGACTGTTCCTGGAATCCTTTGTCCAGGCAAATTTGGGCTGTATGAATCGGCTGAAAATCTTTGGTGTGCCCCTGTCCATCCCTGACTGGGATGGGTGGTGGACACCCCACGAACACAACCTCATTCGTGTACGCATTCTGATGCAGCTTGATGACCAAAACCATTCTCGTCAGTGCATGACGAGCCCAGAATGGTTGACCATCGGAGTCAACCCCATCGTCAACCTGCTGACTGGCCATAGACTGGAGGTCACATCTGACCTCCCTGGACCCCCCTCGCTGCCAGTTCTCAATAGAGATATCCACGGCTCCCTATCACTGCCAGGGCCATCGGGCCCTGCCGTCAATGAACATGTGGGTGGATCAGCGGGCAAGGGCTCATGGGCAGACGGACAGGACCTCGTTATGATTTGTATTTCGATTTTATTATAGTATTTTTTTGACCACACATCTCCTCTTTTCAGATTCCACATAGGAATCTCAAAGGGGAGTGTGTAACACTTGCTTATGCTTGTTTGGCTCTCTATGCCAAACAAGGCTTGTTTATAGTTGTTGTAGGCAACACTTTTTTACTTACAACGTACACGACAAGGACAATAGATTGGATCTAGTTCTGTTTGGTGCACCGTGAGTACTAAAGTATCCAACCCCTGTACTAAACGTTACAATCTACTGGCACAGGAAAAACAACAATTGCATTTACTGTTGCTGATGATTGCAAGAGGTCTAATGTTCTCAGTAAGGCATGACTCGGGTATGGGTAACACTGTGTGTTTCCGCTTACAGGTACGGGTACAGGTTTGGATTTCCATACCCGAGGCAAAACCGTACCCGTACTCACGGTGTTACAGGTTTTACAGGTACCAATAGCCGGGTGCCAAATCATCTGACTTCATTGATCAACATCAAGAATCATCAACAACAACATCAACAACAACAACAATGATGACGACAACATCAACATCAACACCAACGGCAACACCAACACCAACAGCCAGTGGCCACGGCTCTGGGTGACCACCACCGCCCCCCTCCCTCGCTCTAAATGTGAGCGGAGGGGTTTCTAGTTCCATTCTAGGCAACAACGGCAACAACGGCCCCTCCCCCACTCCAAATGTGAGTGGGGTGGCTTCTGTTTTATTCTAGGC
>QMFE01000550.1:395-11029 GCA_003314665.1 Tricholoma sp. MG77
ACAGGATGTTCAACCATGTAGAATGTCTAAATATGAGGCCAAAATATAGTCAAGACCACGGTGTATATACATGGTGTCACACCTGCAGTGTGTCATGACAGACCGTGGGTTAAACCTGTCACCGTGTAAGTCTGCAGACTCACGACAGTACTAACACACTTCATCGTCGGACCCCGATCGGTATCCCGATCCCATATACCAACTATTCATTTCTACATTGACAACACTAATATCCACGACTACACCAACATCCACAACTCCATCATCACAACAGTCGGGTCCCCGCTCGGCACCCGACAACCACCACTGATGACATCAGCGACATTCCTGATAACGCGTCACCGACATCATTACCTAAACCACCAATGCCCCACAAGACAATGGATGAGCCCGATGCGGCTCTCAAGAAACACACGGCATGCCTGATGCGGCCTTTTACTTACACGGTCCGAAGGTCCTTTGATATAGACCGTTATTTTTTATATTCAACCTTCGTTCCCGCTTTTGTGCAACGAAGGTATAGTAAATACTTATTCCTTCAATTGTAGTAACTAAGGTTCCCACTTTTGTGCAACGAAGATATCTTGATCCTGTCTGAATTGTCCACCTCAGTGTTGGTTGCCTAATCCGGCTCCCTTCCACACCGTGGGTGCGGTGTTAGAACGGGTGCAGTGTTGACAGGTACGGGTGCGGTGTGTTAAATTTTACCCATGGTGTGACCCGTGCTACACCCTAAGCATGAAGGTGCAAGAGCGAGGGAGCGGCACAAGCGCGATAGGCGAGAGCGATAGTGCACGCGGTCGATGATGAGCGTGCGTGCACTCCGTGCGCGGACATACGCGCGCAGGTTGCGCTTGAGTGCGCACGGATGTGCGAAGGTGTAGCACCTACGGAACGATGTTAACATGATTATCTGGAGTCAGGTAGGGGTTATGGAGCGTGGTTGCACGGGACATAACAGAACACCAACAGTGGACGATGTCAACGATGGTGATGACAACTACGGACAACACACCACCCGCACCCAGCTCCTTGAGCAACTGCTCTTTGGGTGGATTGTGGGTGGAACACCGACAGTCAACAATGACAACAATGACAACAATGACAACAATGATGACAACGACTATGGACGACACACCACCCGCACCCAGCTCCTTGAGCAACTGCTCTTGGGGTGGATTGCGGGTGGAACACCGACAGTGGACGATGAGGACAACGACTACGGACAACACACCAACGGCCACGATGTTCTGCTCCCCCACCCATCCTCCGATCATATCGCTTGCTATGTACTCTTATCGCCCAATCCCCTTTGTATCACAAGAACCACCAGTCTCCACGGAAGATCTTGTTGGCTATTTCCGATCTTATCACCAGGCTTCGACTGTATCGCCTCATTTCTACTATGCTCATGTCGGTCACCGTCTCTGTTACCTTTCTGGTACCTTTGTGGCTTGCATTCATTCTTAGTTTTGTTATTATGAGGTTCAACTAGATTACTATGAAATACAGGCATTTTATAATTGCAAGATGATGAAACTGATGTATTATTAGAGCATTCACTGATACTTCTGTTTTTAGCTATGCCCTTCATGTGAACTGTCAGATAAGAGAAGCAACTCCACACTGTGGTTGCTTTCCTCCTTTAGTTCCCCCCATCTTGCTCACTCTGCTCTCTCTTACTCTCCATCTCTTACCATGCCTCGTGCTAAAAAGACTCCAAATAATCCAGAAGAAACTTCTCAGCCTGCGAAAGCACAACGGCCCGTTGCTACAGTTGATTGTATGCAGGCATTATATTCTATTTCTTCTCTGACTGTTCATGTAATTAGCTGCTTATGTACTTCCCGACACCTCTGGTATATGCTCCATAATCTTTTTCCTATGACAATTCAAGTGTCTTTGTAAATTCTGTAGAAGCTCGTACTCGCATTCCATGGAAAGTAACTTTGAAACAACCTGGCATGTGATTTAATAATCTGTGCATTTATATTGCTTACTGCATATCAGAAATGGCTGCTTCTCATACAAGTACCCGGAACACAACTAAGTCATCCAATGTTGCTATGCAAGGTATGTTATCCATGAACTTTATATTCTTGAAATGATTACAGTTTATGTAGAACCTTCTATTCCTCAAACACGCCTTCGCCAACCATCTAAGCATTCACAGCAAGCAAGTCTCAGTATTCTCATAAATGCACATACAACTAACAGGACCCTTTAGATTGATCCATTACAACCAATTACTCCTGCTAAACCCAAGGCAACTAAGGCCAAGGCAGCAAAACCATCCGACATGGCAGCAAAACCATCCAACAAGGCAGGGAAAACCTCCAAGACCACTAAACAAACAGTTCAACCTGCAAAGTCTAATCCAAAGACTCCAGCTGTTCCTGTGTCTCTCTTTGCTGCTTGCCAGATTGAGTCTTCTCATAACAAGCAGTTGGCTACACTCTTATTTACTCCACACAAACAATGTGGTAGTCACATTCACTTTACTCATGAACAGCAACCCTCTCCAACTCGTCAACATGCTCCCCAGAATTTACCTTCACAGTTGGGATCTTCAGATGGTGACTCAGATGTTGAAGCGGAGTTGGCAGAAGGACTGCAGCATTTGGACTTCAGTACAGGTTCTGATTCTGATTCACACTCTGGGTCCCAGTCAGGCTCTGGCACTCAGTCATCCTCTGGCTCTCAATCAGGCTCTAGCTCTCATTCGCATTCACGTGCACAACTGCCACGTGCAGGACCTCATAGTACACCATCTCAACCCCATACACAGCCAAGAGGTGGTGCTAAAGATGTCTGGTCATTTTTCACGAAGGTCAAGGGACGACATGAGTGTGTACTATGCCAGTAGGTTTTCACATTATAACTCTATTGTATATGGGGTAATTAGTGTTTCAGACATACTCACAAGTCTAAGTCTTCACATGCTATTGCTTCATTTGGTATAGCGACAAGCACCTCAAATCTAAGAAAGCATTTATATAGTGAACATATAGAGGAATGGATCACTGGTTGTGATGATCTTAAGATTAAGATCACTGCTCAAGTGGCCTTGCCAGCTGTTCGTGAATTTCATGCTGAACCAGAGCCTACATCCTTGGAGGGCGAACGTCAAGAATATACAAAGAGGCATTTGTGGAAGCCATTCTTGAGTTCATTGTTGGTGATGATCAAGTATGGTAAACTCCCTCTAATGTGTTGTGATATTAACATTTCTTCAGTCTATCAACATTGTAGAGTCTCCAAGATTTACTTCTTCGTAAAGAGCTGCAAGAGTCCGACATTCCAGGTCATTCTACAATGTGTACCCATATTGAACAAGCTTATGATGAACACATGAAGCAGCTTGAAGAAGAAATGGCAGTAAATGATTCATTCTTTGAATTTTAACATACATACTGATTCAGAATTTTATAGAAATCAGTTGGAAAAATATCATTTACCACTGATGCATGGACTGATCCCAACTAGACATCTTTTGTGGCTGTGACTGCACACTGGATTGAGGCCGTAGTAGAGAAGACACCTAGTGGCTCTCAGAAAAGCCTTTGACTTTGATCAGATCTTGTGGGATTTCACAAACTTCCTGGATGTCACACAGGCGAACATCTCACTCATTGTTTCCTGTTCATCACTGACCACTTAAAGATTACTGAAAAGGTAAGTAGAATAATTTATATGTTTACAGACTCTAATAGCGTCTCAGATGGGATGGATTACATGTGATAATGCATCCAACAATGACACCATGTTCACATACCTGACAACCCTCCTCCTAAAGCGCAAGATCAAGATTAATATGGGTGAACGGAGGATTCGGTAAGTTTATAATATGCTGTATGAAATAATTTTGATGCTGTTTGATAGCTGTTTCCCTCATATTGTAAATCTTGCATGCAAAGCAGCCTTGGCAGCTATCACAGACCTGTCATACATTGATGACATTGTCGACAACTATTCTGATTATGATCCCAGTTATACCTACACTAAGGATTGCATTGCAACTGCTCGCTCTCTTGTAAATGCAGTAAACTACATTTTGATCCATTCTTGTCTATGTTGATTGACAACACCAATAGATCCGAAACAGTAATATAAAGAAACATGAGTTTTTCGCATATGTACAGAAGTATTTTGAACAAGACTATCAGCTCCTCCATGATGTGACGACAAGGTGGTCATCCACACTTCTCATGATCAATCGGGTATTGAAGTTAAAAGAAGTAAGTTTGGCATGTTGTTGATTTACTTCAAGGAAATCACTCATGATAATGAATCTAAAGAACTGTGGAAATATCAGTTAACTAAGCAAGATTGGGAGTTGTTAACAGATTATCAGCAAATACTTCAAGTAATTATACAGCTTCGAACAATTAACCATACTGACATAAACACTCTAGGTTCCTCATGCATTCCAGGACATTTTGGGTGCTGAAGCAACACCTGCAATATGTTATTCAATTCCTGCATACTCCGCTTTTATCAATAGGTGGACACAGCTGAAGGAAGATAACCCACAGTGGGCCGATATCATTCAGCCAGGTCTGGATAAGCTTGAAGATTATCAAGACCGCCTAGCTGAAACTCCAGCATATGTGGTGGCAATGGGTGAGCTTATTTACATTGGCTTGGGAGAGCTAAAAATAACATGGAATAGCAATCGATCCTGCAAACAAACTAAGCTACTATCATGATGAATCTCCAGCAAAGTACAACATAGCCAAACAAATATTTTTGCAAGCTGTAAGCTTCATATTGGTAGCTTGTTACAAACCAATGATACTTTAATCCTGATAGCTTCATCCTTATGATGATCAAGCTGATAACACACCTCACCAACCAGCAGCCAAGTCTTCATTTTCTCAGCCAACGGCAATGGATATTCTTGGTCTAAATTGAGGTCGAACATCAGCACATCAAAAAGTGTCATTGGAAAAGGAAGTAGACCAGTATTTGAGCAATCCTAATTCTGGATCTGGTATCTTGCCATTTTGGCAGGTAATATATTCTCCATCTGCAATTGACTGCTTAGCTAAAATATATTCAGGAACATGAACAACAGTATCCTTGCATATTCTGACTTGCTATGGATATCATACCTATCCAAGCTTCGAGTGTCCCCTGTGAAAGAGTATTCTCATCTGGGAAGAAGACAATGGCACCCCGGAGAAGGCGTATCTTGGCTAAACTGATGGAAGCATTACAGATGCTGAAGTACTCAATTAAAAAAGGACGACCATTGAACTTTACACAGGGTATGCGCTGGGTGGATGAACTTACAGAATTTGAATTTGCAGCAAGAACAGAGCCTGTGGGTGATCCAGAAGCATATGGGTGTAGTTTGGGAGAACAGGAAATGGATCCAGATGTTATTGATCAAGATCTTGAAGACCTGCAGAAAGATCTGGAAGCATTGGAACAGCAACTCCTGAGTGGTTCAGATGATGAGGAAGAAGAAGAAGAAGAAGAAGAATATGATGATGGAATGGGCGTGATCCATTTGCATATACCTGCCGTATTTACACATGTTAGGACAATGACCTTTGACTTACACCATGTTGACATAGCTACCAAATATATTGGATTCTGCTCTGTTTGGTGCAAAGTAAGTCTTAGAGTTCTAAGCTAGTAACTAACCGTTACATTTTTTTGAGCTATACAGCTATTTGGGAAGCTATAAGCTTACCTGTCACTATACATCAATTTTGCGTTTTTAGAACTTGAACCAACAACAACACCATATCTACTACCCTCTGCTTTACCTACTATAGACTGTGTTTTCCAGCTATAGATCCCCTCCCCAGTCCTCTTTGAACTATCTGTCTGACTGTGGAACTTCTTGTCTAACTTTCACTTGTCAGCCAAACTGCTACTGGACTACCCTTTTCTTGGTCCTTTGGGAGGCTAAACCCTCTTATTTCCTTGCTTAACATCTTTATTTTCTAGTATCTGTCATTAGTTGGCCACCCCAGCCCCTCAATTGCTATTTGCGAAGCATTTAGCGGAAAATTTCCTTTTTTGGAAACTCAACCAAATCCAGACATCAACAACAACAACGTCGCGACACTACAGACATCAACAACGATGTTGCCGCAACACTACGGACATCAAGGCTGGATGATGCCACTGCTGTCACACAACAAAACACACCAGAGGGAGGAACCCAAAAGCCTCCTGCCCCTCAAAGACCACAATGACAACATGAACAGCTCAGAACAGGACCGTTGAGAGGAGACGAGAGTCCCAGAGTGGACTCTCTCGAAATACGGGTGATGGAACGAGGATCCAGGCCAATGCCAGTCAGCCAAGCCCTGTATTAACCAGTGCCGATTAGAGTGACCACTCGACAAGGCTCGCCGCAAGCTCCTGCTCAATGGAGCCACGATGCAAACGGACTGCGACGGCTAACTCCCATCAACAACGGCCGATGGAGGGAATGTTCATTGTTCCTCCCTTCGTTGGACAACGAACTTCCAGCCTTGCTCATACCCACACCATTTGGAACCCCTATGCAACTAGCTGAGCCACAGGGGGCCACCCAACGAGATCGCAATGGGAACACAATGGGCTCTCTTAGCCTGTCGGTTTTCAATCGATGAAACTGCAACGGGGACTCGACAGGCTTGCTGGAGCTGTTGATTGCAATGCCAGCGAGGATGACTCATTGGGAGACGAGGCCAATCTCTGGGAGGACCCAAGGGATGCCCTGAACCGTGCCGAGGATGTGATTTGGGATGCCTGCCCATTCAATAACCTCAACTTCCGGTCGAAGGTTCAAAGAGTAGCTCGTGCCCAAGCCTTGGAGGTCTTGGGCCTCCTGTACCAGGTTAATTCAAACTCAACAAACTATGCTACAGTCTATCTCAACATTTTCAAGTCATTAATTGACAAGCATGTTGCGGCGAAAAAATCAGACTCCTGAGCATCAACGCCCTCAATGATCGACATCAACAGGCTCACAAAACTGACGATGGACAATGCCCCTCCGACGCTCAGGCCTGAGCCTGCGAGAACCCAAGTGTCTCGCTCTCAACATGCACAGGACGATGACCTGATCATGGAGCCGATGTTTGAGGCCACGATGACCCATGTCAACGCTCCTCAACATCAAGATGAACTTGGAGAAGGACCCAGTTGTCATCGTGCATTAACGGATCGAGCCAATCATGTTGGGTTCAATAATTCCCCAACTCATGCTAAACTCCAGCAGGAAGACCGACCTGAACATGCCAAATCTGGATGCCATGTTCTTCGAGGATTGTTGGACAGCTCCACGCCAATGCCCCGAGTACGCCAGGATGTGCCTATACCTATGGCGAGCAGTTGCCAGGATCGAATTGTATATCAATCATTTCAGAACAGTGACCTTGCACGATCTGGATCATCAATGTATGATGATCAAGGAATTTTATTCATTGGACACCAGCCTATTGACATAACGGACCCTCGATACATACGAAACAACGATGGACACCAACGTCAGGACTACTCCCAGATGCTACCTGCCCCAAGCCGTAGCTGTGCCCCCTATGGCACAGCTGGAGGTGGTGGTGGTGGTGATGGTGGTCCCCCAAATGGTGGAGGAGGATTTGACCCAGGAGGATTTGACCCGGGAGGTGGCCCAGGTGCTGGTAACAGCCGACGGCCTCCTCAATGCGGTTATTCAATGCCACCAGCAGGTCGAGCCAGGTTATGCACACCTGGTGTACAAGCGATGGCTAATCGTCATCGTTCTCAAATGCACCACCGATTACTTCAGTTGTGCCATGAACATCTGACTATATGAATCAGGATCCCTGATGGTATGAAAATTCGCAAGGCCAGTTCAAGTTCTGTAGGATGGTACAATGGATCGCCTAGGTTCCCTGACCTAGAAGACTGGCTGGTCAACCTGGTCATAATGCTGGAAGCCATCCAATACGGGGGAAAGGATCACAATCGGGAATGTGTGCTTTGTGCCCCTGAATTCCTATCTGGCAAAGCTAAAAAGTGGTGTTGTACATGCAAACTGCACCCAATTATCCTGGACTTTCGAGGATGTCATCATTGGACTATATGATTGCTTCATCCATCCAACTACCATGCAAGATGCTCGTGACACGTACACTACAGCAGAATATTCAAGCCAGCTGGGGATCCAAGGATTCTATGACACGCTAATTGACCACACTCACAACATGTCTGTATACTCTGACACCTACAACATTATGGACACATTCCTCCAAGGATTACCTGAGGAAATGCGAACCAAGTTACTGGAAAATGGATTGACGCCTGAGGCTAACATGGTTGAGGACTTCGTATCAGAAGGCAAGGCATTGGAAGCTGCAATGAAGACTGTGGATTATTATGACCAGTATTCTGACAAGGAAGGAAACACCATCGTTCAAGAATATGCCAATGCTGGCCATTCTTCATGCTCTGATCCAAGTGATATTGCGACCCCCCCTGCTGATGCTGGCACTCCCAGCTCGTATCATGAAATTCCCTGTGGGTAATCTCAAATGGGAGTATTGTGGGGATGACCATCAGACACATCACTGACTGACGTCAGCTAATTTCAAAGTCCGATCACGTTTGTATATATATTGGAGCTGAGTTTTTTATTTCGTCTTTATTACTTTTACAACCCAATGATCACCAACATACCTGAAGTATATCCCTCCTCTCGTGGATGGTTCTGGGGATGGATCTCGCTCATCCTCCTGGGTCATAGTCGCCATTGGCGCCATTACTCAATGGATTTTACTGGCTTGCCAATTGTCCTTGCGAGCCTCTCGTGATGTTGAATGTGATGGACTGCCTAGTTTTGTTGACCTGGAGCTGGTCAGAGTACAGCATCGACCCTCCCCAATATCCACTATCCAATTGCCACCTAATGCCTATTTGAGGCCGACTGATACATTTCCTGACCTTGACAACTCACGACCGCCACCACTTGAAATCAATCACCTGCACCAATCAAGGTTTATGGAGCGATGCCTGTGGTCCTAAATGATGTTTCTGTGTCAGGCCTTAGGGGGAGCGATTGTCATAGACATGCCTCCTGAGGTACATGGGCTGAGGTGAGGTTAAGGCATTGGTGCCTTGTACATATCTTCCTTTTCTTTTTTTAAAGATTCCTATAGGGAATCTCAAACGGGGGTATGTAACGGGCGTGATCCATTTGCATATACCTGCCGTATTTACACATGTTAGGACAACGACCTTTGACTTACACCGTATTGACATAGCTACCAAATATATTGGATTCTGCTCTGTTTGGTGCAAAGTAAGTCTTAGAGTTCTAAGCTAGTAACTAACCGTTACAGATGATGATGATGATTAATAACTTCCATTTCTGCTCGAGATAATGTACATTTATGCACAATGTTGTAAAATATATTGTTACAAAGATATTACTGACATTAGCCACCAGCAAAACTTGTCTTCCTGCCGGAGTAGTAGATACTAACAAAGGAATTACTGATGCACTTATAAGCCTCACATGTCACCCACATGCCTGATATCCTGATATAGGCTGAGCTAGGGAGTAGCACGGTACACATAGTTTGTAGAGACCATACCGGTACACCACCTTACCCTTCACAGGTATGGTGGTGCAGGTATGGTGGTGCAGGTACGGGTTTGCCCTGCAGTTTCCCACTGAGCAGTGTGGATAGGATACCACACGTAGTTTACCGCATTATAATATATCACACGCCCTCTATAGCAATCCGCCACTGCGCATCCCCGCCCCCACCCAATGAGAAGCCCCTGCCGCGCAGTGGTGAGCTATTGCTCACCCTCTCGCTTGCAGGGGCTGCAGGTGTAGGTGGGCTCCATTCGCAGATAGAGCAAGGGGCGGCAGGGGGCGAGGTGCGGGTGCCAGGTCCTGGTGCTCGTCTTCGGTATTGGGTGTTGATGTTGGGTGTCGGCATTGTCGACGTTGGCCCTGGTGTTGGCATGTCGGTGTTCCACCCGCAATCCACCCCAAGAGCAGTTGCTCGAGGAGCTGGGTGCGGGTGGTGTGTCGTCCATAGTCTCGTCACTGTCGTCGTCGTCCACTGTCGTCGTCGTCCACTGTCGTCGTCGTCCACTGTCGGTATTCCGCCCACAATCAACCCCAAGAGCAGTTGCTCGAGGAGATGGGTGCGGGTGGTGTGTCATCCGTAGTCATCGTTGTCGTTGTCGAATTCGAACACTGTCGGTGTTCCACCAGCAATCCACCCCAAGAGCAGTTGCTCGAGGAGCTGGGTGCGGGTGGTGTGTCGTCTGTAGTCGTATCCGGCTAGCTGTCGTTGGTGTGTGTGTGCGTGTGCGTGTGCGTGAGTATTTGGTGCGTCATCGCATCGTCCTCCTAGACTTTCCTAGGCGAGGGGGTTAGGCGGCTGTCGGTGATGTCGATAGGTGCATACCTAGCGGGTATCCCCCTTCACGGGTCTCCCGGTACCCCTCAACCATCACCTGCGCCCCTTCTCCGTCTCTTGTCCATTCTGAAGGCCCGTTTTCACGGAGAAAATGGCATTTGCACAGGGAAAGGGGTGTTTGCGCGGGGAAAAGGGCGTTTGGGCGTTTGTTGGTTGCGTAGTGTCAGCCCCCATCATTAGCAATAGTGTATACCATAAAGAAAGAAGAAA
>QMFE01000571.1:3905-15241 GCA_003314665.1 Tricholoma sp. MG77
TTAATCCGCTGTGAGATGGCTTCGCTGACCGTTTTTTTGATTGTCCACCCACACAGGATGTGCGTGATCTCATTAATCCGCTGTGAGATGGCTTCGCTGACCGTTTCCTTGATTGTCCACCCACACAGTTTGTGCGTGATCTCATTAATCTGCTGTGAGATGGCTTTGCTGACCGTTTCTTTGATTGTCCACCCACACAGGATGTGCGTGATCCCATTAACCCCCTGTGAGCTGGCTCCGCTAACCGTTATTTTGATTGTCCACCCACACAGTTTGTGCGTGATCTCATTAATCCGCTGTGAGATGGCTTCGCTGACCGTTTCTTTGATTGTCCACCCACACAGCTTGTGCGTGATCTCATCATTCCGCTGTGAGATGATTTCGCTGACCGTTTCTTTGATTGTCCACCCACACAGAAAGTGTGTGATCTCATTAATCCACTGTGAGCTGGATTCGCTGACCATTTCTTTGATTGTCCACCCACACAGGATGTGCGTGATCTCATTAATCTGCTGTGAGATGGCTTCGCTGACCGTTTCCTTGATTGTCCACCCACACAGTTTGTGTGTGATCTCATTAATCCGCTGTGAGATGGATTTGCTGACCGTTTCCTTGATTGTCCACCCACCCAGGCTGTGCGTGATCTCATTAATCCGCTGACAGCTGGATTCGCTGACCATTTCTTTGATTGTCCACCCACACAGCTTGTGCGTGATCTCATTAATTCGCTGTGAGATGGCTTCGCTGACCGTTTCTTTGATTGTCCACCCACACAGAAAGTGTGTGATCTCATTAATCCGCTGTGAGATGGCTTCGCTGACCATTTCTTTGATTGTCCACCCACACAGGATGTGCGTGATCTCATTAATCTGCTGTGAGATGGCTTCGCTGACCATTTCTTTGATTGTCCACCCACACAGGATGTGCGTGATCTCATTAATCCGCTGTGAGATGGCTTCGCTGACCGTTTCTTTGATTGTCCACCCACACAGGATGTGCGTGATCTCATTAATCCGCTGAGAGATGGCTTCGCTGACCTTTTCTTTGATTGTCCACCACACAGGATGTGCGTGATCTCATTAATCCGCTGTGAGCTGGCTTCGCTGACCGTTTCCTTGATTGTCCACCCACACAGTTTGTGCGTGATCTCATTAATCCGCTGTGAGATGACTTCGCTGACCGTTTCCTTGATTGTCCACCCACACAGTTTGTGCGTGATCTCATTAATTTGCTGTGAGATGGCTTCGCTGACCGTTTCCTTGATTGTCCACCCACACAGTTTGTGCGTGATCTCATTAATCCGCTGTGAGATGGCTTCGCTGACCGTTTCCTTGATTGTCCACCCACACAGAATGTGCGTGATCTCATTAATCCACTGTGAGATGGCTTCGCTGACCGTTTCTTTGATTGTCCACCCACACAGAATGTGCGTGATCTCATTAATCCGCTGTGAGATGGCTTCGCTGACCGTTTCCTTGATTATCCACCCACACAGAATGTGCGTGATCTCATTAATCTGCTGTGAGATGGCTTCGCTGACCGTTTCTTTGATTGTCCACCCACACAGCTTGTGCGTGATCTCATTAATCCGCTGTGAGATGGCTTCGCTGACCATTTCTTTGATTGTCCACCCACACAGGATGTGCGTGATCTCATTAATCCGCTGTGTGATGGCTTCGCTGACCGTTTCTTTGATTGTCCACCCACACAGAATGTGCGTGATCTCATTAATCTGCTGTGAGCTGGCTTTGCTGACCATTTCTTTGATTGTCCACCCACAAAGGCAGTGCGTGATCTCATTAATCTGCTGTGAGATGGCTTTGCTGACCGTTTCTTTGATTGTCCACCCACACAGGATGTGCGTGATCTCGTTAATCCGCTGTGAGCTGGCTTCGCTGACCGTTTCTTTGATTGTCCACCCACACAGTTTGTGCGTGATCTCATTAATTTGCTGTGAGCTGGCTTCGCTGACCGTTTCTTTGATTGTCCACCCATACAGTTTGTGCGTGATCTCATTAATCCACTGTGAGATGGCTTCGCTGACCGTTTCTTTGATTGTCCACCCACACAGAATGTGCGTAATCTCATTAATCCGCTGTGAGATGGCTTCGTTGACTGTTTCTTTGATTGTCCACCCACACAGTTTGTGCGTGATCTCATTAATCCGTTGAGAGATGGCTTCGCTGAACTTTTTTTGATTGTCCACCACACAGAGGGTGCGTGATCTCATTAATCCACTGTGAGATGGCTTCACTGACCGTTTCTTTTATTGTCCACCCGCACAGAATGTGCGTGATCTCATTAATCCGCTGTGAGATGGCTTCGTTGACCGTTTCTTTGATTGTCCACCCACACAGTTTGTGCGTGATCTCATTAATCCGCTGTGAGATGGCTTCGCTGACTGTTTTTTTGATTGTCCACCCACACAGTTTGTGCGTGATCTCATTAATCTGCTGTGAGATGGCTTCGCTGACCGTTTGTTTGATTGTTCCCCCACATAGGATGTGCGTGATCTCATTAATCCGCCGTGAGATGGCTTCGCTGACCGTTTCTTTGATTGTCCACCCACACAGCCAGTGCGTGATTCCATTGATTTAGCCGACCCTTGACTTTTCTACCGTAGTAGGATGTGAGTACATTGTTGTGTGGTGCAATAATCTGTTCAGCATGTCTTCAAGCTGGAACCTGTTTATGAAGCCTTCTATGCTTCTAAAGACCGTAGCACTGGTACAAATGCTTGTCTTCCCCAGACACAAGTCCTCGTGCTTCGAACAATCCGTGATTGGGTAAACTCTGACTCTAGCTCACCGTTGTTCTGGCTATGTGGTTCTGCCGGTTCAGGGAAATCCACCATCGCTTATACTATAGCTCAGGAGTGGAGTCGTTACGGCGCCTCGTTCTTCTTCTCGAGAGCCCGGCTTTCCCTTCGTGAAAGTCGATTGGTCTTTCAAACCATTGCTTTTCAGCTTAGGATTAACTACCCAATCCTCAGGGCGCCCATTTCACGTGCCTTGGAGGATCCAGCCATTCTCACTGCGAACAGTGAAACACAGTTGCAGAAGCTCATTCTTGACCCTATTTCGCAAACACAAGCCTATCTACCAGAACGTCTAGTCATTGTCATTGATGCCCTTGATGAGTGTGATGACAATATCATTGCCAATATTGTCGAGCTCCTTGCAACAACCCTCGACAAATATGATTTATCTATCCGGATTCGATTGCGCTTCCTTATTACCAGTCGACCTGAACAACCTCTCGGAGAGTTTTTCACAAAACTACATATCCCGTCCTTTGACCTGTCCGCCGTTAACCCTGACGATAGGGAAAAGGATATTTGCATCTTCCTTAAAGATGAGTTACGAAAGCTTGAGGCTAATTCCACTCCATATCGGCAGGAGGAACTGGAAATGGATCTTCAGCTTCTAGCCAAAATATCTGGTGGGGTCTTTGTTGCAGCACGTATAGCTGTGGATTTTGTCGCTTTCGGGAAATCCCCGAATTCTCAACTTCAAAAGCTGCACAAAGCTGGTTATGTTTCAGGACTCGATGTCGTGTACCGGCTAGTTCTCGATACCACAGCCCAGGAGTCGTCGGCCTGGGACACCCTTCAGCCAATCATCGGGACAGTTGTTCTTTCCTTCACTCCACTCTCGAGACAGGCATTAACCGACCTTCTGCAAATTGAAACCGAGCGTCTTAACCATTTACTAGATGCTCTTCGTGCAGTTATCCATGTACGAGAGGGGGACGCAATTTACCCCATCCATGCATCCCTTCGGGACTTTTTAATGGATCCAGGCCGTTGCACCGATTCCCGCATCTTTGTTGACCGCACCCGCCATCATAGCATGATTTCCCGTAATTGTTTCAACTGTATGACTTCTCTGCTACAGAAGCCCGATCTTCGTGACATCTGTCGAGATGGGAAGAAGTTGCTTCCAGGTGGCTTGACTTATGCATGTCAGTACTGGGCAAGACACTTGGCTGAGTCAAGTCTCGACCAATCCTTGGTGGATTGCCTCCATGACTTTGCCTCGGACCGTCTTCTGTATTGGATAGAGGGGCTAAGTCTTACTGATGATTTAGACCTGGGGATAGGTGGTTTGTGTATCGTGATTGAGGTTTTGCTGGTAGGTCCTCGTTTGCATGGTTGTGAATGCAAAGCTAAATATCCAACCTCCAGCGCTCCAGCCAAGTGCCAGTTCAGGTTACCGCACTGCTATCTGATGCCCATTGGTTCTTGAAGCATTTCGAAGACATGCTTTCAGTATCTGCCATGTACACCTATACTGCTGCACTACAGCTGACCCCTGCAACCACCAGACTGTATCAACAGTATGCATTGAAGTTCGAGGACATGGCATTACACCTGACATTGAAGTGGGATGCACTGTAGTCAACACCGGTAACTAGAGTGCATACAACTTTGGTATAGTGTTATGTGATGTATATCCATTGGAAATTCCTATGTAAATCGATCTAGGGTTAATATTACGGAAGGTAGAGAGAGTCTTAGTCAGACAGGGCAGGGAGGTGAGAAGGGAGGTGTTCGCGAAGTATGCAGGCGTTGATTCAGAGGACCGAACCGTGATTGCAGATCGGAACTTTTTGACAGACCTTGGGGTGACAAGCTGTGAATCGAACATACCACCTAATAGGCAGATAGCTCAGTTTCCAGGTCCACCATGACTCTCCCGCTCTCTCTCGTGGTACGTGATGGCCATCCTTAGTACAAACTTACGCTCTTCACTGTAGCGTTTCTAAAGTGTAGAGTTTCTGGGCGAGAGTGGAGACGCTGGAACATAAACGCAGATCTCGTAATTTTCCGTGCGTAAACAGTTGCTAAGAAAATAAAAGAATTTTCTGGCGGGCAGGACATGGTCTTGCTTTCTTTAAAGTGGTTTCGTGGTCATTGCATGTGGTCAGACAATCTCTCGATTGGGGGCAATGGCCCAACATGCCGTAACGACAATTCCATAATGTACACCAGGAATGCCTATAGAATTATAATCATACGCCGGAAGGGCAAGGCATGGAGCGTGGATGACGGGATGGAATATCTCGACTTGGCCGACGTCGTGCAACACTGGCTTGACGGTTGAGCGCTGAATTGGATAATGGGACGGGTGTGCAGGAAACAAACGGTTTTGCGACTCCTGTACTTACAACTCCGAGTCGTGATGACACCCTCAGCCCGACAACCCTTGGACGCTCACGAACAGATTTACGGATATATGACCTTTAACAACGACAAATTTGACATTCTTATCAACTGGCGGTGGGCCTTGTTCCTGCGCCGCGCTGAAACATCGGATCGCAAGACCTTTGAGTACTACCTTGTCGAACTAGACGGACCTGGCCGACCTATTTCGATGCTGAAAGCATGGGTTGACATTGTATTGCTTGCAGAGTAAAACTGTTAGCATTACAGAAAGTTTTAGCTACAGTGAACAAATGACCCCTGATCCTCCACACGGACCAGTGAGGTGACTATCCCTGCCATCCACGTCAACCGTACAACTTGTTGGCAACAATGGCAAGCAGGACCGAATATCTACATAAGCCAAATGCGTGTCATCAACGTGCACCGGCTCAACAACAATGGCGGCTACAACAACAACGGCAATGGCAACACCCAACACCAACGACGGCAATGGCAACGACGACAGCAGGAACAACAATGACAACGCGGGCTCGAGACCTAGATGCGTCTCGAGCTCTAGGTATGTTTTTCTTTCTTCGCTAACGCGCTAACCTACGCACAGGGCCGAAAGGCACAACGCTGGCAAGAGGCTGTCAGCACACATGCGGAGGCTCAGGAGGCAACCCTCCTGAGCCTCTCAGGTACGTTTTCTTTTTTCTTACTCTACTATTAATGATTATTTACAAACAGACTATGCCTACGGAATAGGAACGGGAACCACGATGACACAAGGGGCTCGCGAGGCGCAGCAACGACAGAAAGAACCACCACCAAGATGAGACCAAGGCAGCAACGGCGACGAGAGCAGCAGCCAGTCGGCACAAGAACGACGGGGACTGGGGGGGACCAAAGGGGAGGCAAGCAGCAGGGCCGGGAGGTGTCACCTCCTGGTCCCGCTCGTGAGTTATTTTTTCTTTCAATTTTACGAGCACTAACGACCTTTCCACGAGCAGGACTACAGAATGACCTACACCCAGGAGCACACTACGAACAACGACAGCAACACCACCACCTATGACGGCAGCAACGCGAAGCGAACACCAGTCCGGGGCCAATGCAAGTGCAGGAGAGGAGCCGAGTGACAACCACCAGGCAGGCGTGACAATGAGGGAGCCGACAACTGGATGGGGACGACACAGCCGGCGACGAGGAACGCGAGGGACTGCAAGGCAAGGGACCGCCCCAACTAGAAGGCCGAGGGCGAACATACCCACACCCCACCCTCATGTTTTTACGCGAGGAGGTGTTTGTTGAGCAGCTCACCCCCTTGTGCGAAATGTGAGTGGGCCTTGTTAACCCATCATTTCGCACTACTGACGTGAAAACCTTCGCATATGATCATGATTCATCGCCACCATGGTGCACAACGGTGTCCGTGCGGAACGGGCACATTTCCACCATGGCACAAGACCTTGTAATGCTGCTGCCCCTGCACTCCCATGCACAAAAAATGCGCTAGACAATGTGCACTACGCGTTCTACGGTGGCTCGAGGATGCCAGGACTCTGGGACCATTAACAAGGCTTATTTTTTGTATACTTAGCCAGCATAATACACATATTTTCTTCATGAAACCTGTCCCTGACCAGCCAATCATTAAAAATTGCTCAAATTTCATATCATGTGAACTCAAATGGAAATTTCTCATATTGTGCAAGGCTTGAACTCGGGCATTTGGAGCTTTGAACGAAAATCGAACCACAGACATCCCGCCTACCTTATAGGCCCCGCTGGCTCTTCGGCTTCAAGTTCAAGTTTGCTGCTCTTCAAAAACTTCGTGCCTATCGAATCTGACGTGCCCATATAGCCTGGCGTGTAGCTTATTATCCATGCTGGTAACTGCATTACGCCGCGTGACTAATTACACTAGAGAATACAAGTTTTCAGTTCACCCGAAATTTCTGCCAAAACGTGTTCCGAAAACTTGAATACTATTCAATCGACATCAGCTCGTACTCTCCTTGGGCGGCAGATGCTTTTGGGCTCCTGATGTCAAATTCTAGTATATCAAACGTCTACATTCAGGATGCTTCCCTTCACTTGTGCTCACTTCGGGAAGAAACACTCGAGAAGATCAACCAGAGGGTGCAAATTTCCACAACGAGGGCATTGCGTGCTTGAACCATCTTGTCCTTGAAATTGCTTCATGCTTCAAAAAGTTTCGGAAGCGCATTGCAGACTTACAAGGCGTTGCATGGTCGTGTTAGGAGTATATCTGGTCCTTCGCTCAATGTGAAATCCCCAAAATAGTACAACAGGGTCCCCGTTATGGTTGGCTCTCTGCCACGTACTGATGCGAATTCGGTCATGACGCGACTTCAAAGGTTGCCAGACAAAGCTGACAAGAAAACATCTTGGAACGGTGTTCCTTGAGCATTGCGGATCACATCCATGATGGGGGCAGAATGAGTCGCATTGGCTTCTTCAGAGGGATGAATGAGTTTGCCACCGCTTTGGAGGGTTCGAAGGTGTGCGACGACGAGTTGCGGATTGTATAGTATAGGGAGGGTTTCGTCGGGATGGCAGAATCTGTAGCCATTGTAACCATCGCTTCATCTCTTGCAATTCCGCATCCAGTTTTGAGGAACCCAGGTATGCCTTAGCAATGACGCACACTTCGTCCTCCGTCAGGCCGCAGAGACTATTATACTGTGGCAACATCGATATGACAGACGTAGCAGAAAGGGGACTGATATCGTCGTGAAAAGCAGACAAAACGCCAGTCAGCCAGACTTCTGCACCATACGATTCATCGCCTGTTTCACCAAAGCAAAGAATTGGGTCTTGAACAGGTCCACGACTTCCTCGAATCGCGATTTGGAATCCGTATTGCAAGAAAAAGGACAAGAATTCGCAGGGGCATTGTATTCATCGACCCCGACAAAAGGTTTCTCTCCATGTTCTTCGACGAGGTTCTGCATGCCCGGTCAACAGAAAGCAGAAGGGTCTGACAAGGAGAACCTCACCAGAACTTGAACAAGCGAAAGGGATTCTGTGCCTCTTTGATCAACGTTTTCATCTTGGGGTCCCCCCAGAATTCTGCGTTCTTCGCCAAGAACTCCGGAAGAGCAGCGTTCATCACTCAAGAAAACTCCCTCATTGTCTGAATATATCCGAGGTTGAGATAGTTGAAAAGTCGAGCAGGAGAACAAGGAAAACACTCCTATCTGGTGTTGGCTGCTTGCCGATATAATAAAGCTGACCAAACGTATCCTCGAATGAATCCGCTTTGCTCTTTTCGTAATACTTCGCAAGAGTTTGGAGGAAGGTGGAATTTCCCCACCGGCGCGGTCGAAGGAACATATACTGGTATTGCGAGCATTTCAATGTAACTCCTCTTGTCGGCTGTGACAATGTTTGGTGTCGTGATGAGGTGTTCGAAATTTGAATTGCTTGGGAGGACGAGGGTGTCATTGCCCTAAGAAACGGCAAACTCAACTAAAGCACGTCGGTGGGATTTAACATGGCGTACTAATTCAGGCTCAGCATCGGACTTGTATATTGTCCCAGAAGCTTCCAGGAGTTCAAGTCGATGCCTTTTTAAGTTGACGATGCGGGGCTTCTTCGACGGAAAGGTTCTCGCGTTAACGATTTTGAACGAGAGAAGCTATAAATCGCAGGGATCGAAGGAAATGAGAACAGTTAGTGGCTGGGGGGAAAAGACGCCACTCACTAACAGGCCTTGACGATGATGTGTAGGTGCTTCCGAGCGGAGATCTCCAAGACTTCCGACAGCTCTTCTATAGGCAACAACGAGCTTCTATCAACGAATTCGAACTTGTGGAGGTTCCCCTACAAGCTTTCGTACACAGGAATGGAAGCCTTCCACAGAATGAGGGATGCGATAAAATGCAGGCCTCTCCTTGTCCTTGATGGCATCCTTGAGGGCACAAACAGTCCTTTTAGCCGCAAGTTTGACCGGAAAGATGTGACCAGAGGTCTTCTCCGAGCACCGAACAGTTAAGTTGAAGGGATTCATAATCCAGGCTTGGGTGGGTGACTGCTGGAGTCGTGAGAGGTTACGAAGGGAAATAGGGATTCAAACTAACCAGTAGGAGAAGCCTTTATGACTATATCAAGGTGGTCACCCACGGGTTGGTCCGTGAAGAGTGACGACAATGACACCCAAGGCGACAGCAGCCATACATCGTTGAGATTGAGCTGCTTTTCCAGGTTCTCGCCAAGACTTTCGCCAAAATGTGTTGGGACCCTCCATAGGAGGGCGTCGGCGTCGACGCCTTGGAACGCGTGCTTCTTTCTCTCCTTGATCGCGTCCTTGAGAGCCCTGACGGTCATTGTCACCCGAAATTCAACTGGAAAGACGCGACCGGGATCTTTGCCGATAATCCAACATTGAGGTTGATTATGATGGACATGATGATTGTTTGTAGAATGAGTGGAATATGTACTTACACACATTGTAACATCCAAGATGATCGACTCGGAAATGATTCAGCACGCGACCGACGCGACTTTGGTCCAGGTTGACGTCTCTTTCCTGCCTCTCGTGACCCACAAACCCATCACGTACAATAATTCTATTTCTACTTTCTTTTGTTCTCTTCGCGCCGGCCACGACAGGAATGCCCCTTCTTGGCCCCTCATTTAGTATGAGCGGGCTTCACGCGTGCTTTTAGATAGTTTCAGCAATGTTAAGAAGCCCCAGAACATAAGAAGCACACCCAAAACCCAGCTAACCGACTATCTCTAGCAAAATCCAACAAACCCTCGGAGGGATAAAACATGACGCCCTACCACTTCCAATTCGAATACCCTCGTTAACGTCAGGCTACAGCAGCCTCAGCCTGGCATACGCTTGGCGGCTTCAAAGTGGCTGGCTGAACGTCGAACTTTGAAGATCATGGGATCGTTCGCCCCGTCACCACCACGTCTATCATGTTCCCTTCACCAAGGATCCGCCAACCGCCTCCTCTCTTCTTCCTGCCATTCCCCGGTTTCCCTAGGCTTAGCGATGAACTGGAATCCAGCATCAGCGGCGAAGCCACTATACCTGTCACCTCCGACTCTATGGGCCGTGTCGCGCAAGCCACTGAGCAGTAGGCCTGTGCTCAGATGCAGGAGTGGCAACAATCCGACTATGCACAGTCTCGCTTTTTCGACTCTTACCACTGCTAGTTCGCCGGAGGGTTGTTGTTCCCATGAGGATTGTTACACGTTCGGATGCGGAGGTGGATGCGGAATTGGCGATGGTGGCTAGGGAGAAGCGGGACTGAAGGACCAGGCTGAGGTCAAGGGGAACAAGAACGAGAGGAAGAACGAGAGGAAGAACGGCAGCGTGGACGACGGTACACAAAGGGAGGCAAATGTGCTCCACGTACACCTTATCCAAAGAACGGTATCGAAAATCGCCCATCGCAATGAAACCCACACCTCTTCTCACATTTCCTGTGACCACCGTCACGAACTATGTTCAGCCACAACCAACCGTCGAAGAAGAGCGTCCTCCGCTACATCTTTCTTCACTTGCCGCCATAGCAGAGCAACCATCCCCTGCCCCTCAGATGAACCAAACATTAAGACTTCCCCGGCCCCTCTCTCGGACGACGAGCTTTATCCTTTCACGCCCGCACCATTGGCGATGTGCTTCAACATCGTGCGCGGCCCTGCTCCTCGGAGTTCACAAACGTGCTTAGTCCAATTGTAAATGATGATGGCGATGATGATTTGGATAAAGCAACGGTGGGGGGCTCATCAAGATATTGCGGGGGAAGATAAGGAAGGGAGTGGTAAGGGATTTCCGTTTGAGAGGTGTGTCGAGGAGTGACTGGGCGTTCACGGTTTAGATGCGAGGATAGTGTTGGAGTATGGCGAAAACAAGACAACGATTGTTCGATCTGTTGTTATGTTTATGTTGAAATTTGAATATAACGAGATGCAAGGAACCAGTCTCCAGGGATTCCTACTAAACTCACCTTCTCATACGGAGATCGCCATTGCATTCGAGAGTCACAACATCGTTGACATACTTAGGGGTCAGACGTCGAGGGTGTGACGAACAATAATGTTGTCACGAGAACTGCAGCCTTGCAAATATTTCGGAGTTGAAATGTAGTACTATAACGCCCAATTGGTCTGAAATCTCCCAGGGAGTCTGAAATTTGATTTCTAC
>QMFE01000576.1:0-33755 GCA_003314665.1 Tricholoma sp. MG77
AATAGGAAGAAGTCACCTGACAAAACAAACAACATTTTTGAACTCAGCTCAAAAAAAAGGGTCAGAATGGTATATAACATCATTGCGTCATAATAAATTTTGACCCTTTCCCATTTTGGAAATACTTTGCCGCGGTCCAAATTATGAATGAATCAATGAATCAATGAATCAATCAAAAAAGTCACTATTTCATGGAATGATAAAGAATGAGTCTTAACTACGTTAAGGACTCATAACCCAGCATTGTTCCGCCACCACTCTAACATTGCTAGCTAAATCGAACAGCTACTGCCAGACTTCCGCTCATTTCGCTAGCTATTCACATTGTCTGCTACCCGCTACAGGAAATCTTGATCATATTGCTACCACACCTAGCGTGCACCAACCACTCGTACAAGGCTTCCAACAAGTACGCAAACCTTAGCTATTAACTCTAGCTTCGCTCGATTTTCTAGCAACCGCGCTAATAATATCTAACCTGATTAACGATTCGCTAGAGTCACCTGCAATCTTCTACTCCTCCAACCACTTCTCCCATCCCCTTTCCGTCTATCCTGCCTACGTCTCGATCGGTAGCCAGTCAGCTACTGCATCTTCAGCTAGTCCCAGGTTGATAACTTGGCCGATCAATCTACTTTTGATGCCATCAAAATATGGGGAAACTCTAAAACCTTATTTGGCTCCCTCACCCACTGTTCCTGACAGGTTATGTCATCACATTAACTTTTTCAACTTCTTCCCACATTCATATTTTAAGCGCCGCTCCGAAAATTCTTTGCAAAAATGCATTCCCCAATCCCCACATTCCAGATTTTATCCCACCTATGTCGCTCTCTACTGCCAATAAAGCCTTGCTCGCCACCATCATTCCTGTCTTATTCTGTTGCTATGCCATTGGCAAATGGTTCATCATTCGGAACAGGAGGGCCTCCTGTTCATCTGCCATCCACTGTTCTACCCATGGAGAAATCCAATGACGTGTTTCCGGTCCTCGCTCAATCACACCAATCATCTTCAGGCGAACCACATTGCTCACAGATGAAGAGAATGGAATTCCTTTGGTCAATATTCCTTCAGTTGCCCGACCTTCTGCTGTCGTCATTCACTGTGGATCTTACAGTATTCCTCCCACCCCAACTATTGTTCCTCCCTCTCCTCCACATTCTATCTTTGGCACTTCTATATTGTCAGAAACCTTAGTTGCATCTAGTGAGCATAGCAACATTTGGGGAAGTTCTATCCCACCATCTATGGCATATCACGAATTCTTCGCCCCACTTGCCTCAACGTCACAAATTTCATCACAGCAATCCAACTCGACTCTAGATATCTACTTGGACATTGCAGACGACATGTCTTCGAGATTTTCGATTGAATGACTGGGGACAGTCAAGGTTCAAGTGAGGAGGAGAGTTGATGCGTGCAAGCGGCGCCTGGGCATGGAAAATGTATATAGTGCCTTCTATGGGGACTAGCTGTGATAGAAGTGTCGCCTTAGTTCATGGGTTTTATTCAGACCGACTATCTATGTGTTTCTCCACTCTATTCCACCCTCTCCAATCGTTTGACAACCCATCCTATCGTCTAGCTAGCGCATAGCGACTCCTAGTGAGTCATAGCGGCGTTAGAGATTCGCTAGCTGGTGTCTGACATTTCCGCTAGCACATTTCGCTTAGTCACCCAATGCCACCAGGAACAGCTAGCATCGCATTGGTGCTTCTAGCTACTGAAGAACCGACACCAACTTGACAGACATGGGCGCATATGCACAGTCATTCTTTGCTATGGTAACAGCTAGCCAACTCTTCATTTTACCACTGCTTTCATTCGTTTCCAGCTATTTATTTGTATAAACTTTTGCTAGTGATTTCAGTGCTTTCTATTCGCCGTACGTACTTAGAAAACATATAAAAACTCTTGTACATAGTCAGCAAAAAACAACCAATCGTCATTCAACCCTCGTCTCAGAGCTAAGATCAGAAAAAGTCTTAGCTACTCGCTACTTCGCCCAAGCCTATGTCTTCGCCTAAGAAACTATGTTCTATCCTCGTCCTACCTACGTTAATAAATGTATAGCTGAGTATTCCTTCAACCAAAACCAAGTCTTGTAGTCCCGTCTTTATAGCGCTAATCTACTAACAACGCTAGCGTTTCCCAGCGTTTTAGCTAGTGTTTCCTATCTTTTAGCTAGCCACATTGTTCACTTGCTAGACCATAGCTAGTGTTGCTACACCGTCAGAGGACCTTATTTCGAAGAGAGAAACCGAGACCCTTTGAACCAACACCCCTTAGCATACAGTCGAGTTTGTGTGTTTCCCTCTGGGAGAGCCACAGACAACCATCAGCGGTTCACTCTGAGAGACTGTAGATGTCAAAAAACATGTTTTTTTGTGTTTCATCACTCTACATTGGCTGTACTCATCTGGGGGGTCTTGTTTCACTTCAGGGACCTTCAGGGGGTGTGGGTGCTTCATTTGGTCATGTGTGTGTCACTCCTTTCCAGGTGGTTGGTGCTCAGGAGGTGAAAAGGTCAAAAAATGTGTTTTTTGTCTTTTTGTTGTTCTGAGGAGTGGGGGGTGGGTTGTTGCTGTGTAGTTTACACTCTCTAGGGTCCAGAGAGGACAGGAGAAGTGTTTGTTCCTGGGAAAGGTCACCAGAGAACCAGGGGGGCCAGATGTGCCAGCCAGAGTGTGCCAGCAAAGCAGACTCAGGGGTAGATTCAGTTCCTGGGAAGTTCAGGAAGGGCTGGGTGATGTGGTTTATTGCCAGTGAAGGGATAAGAGCCAGATGAGAGCCAGCAGAGTGTGGGGCAGAGCCAGACACCTATTGAGAATCCAACATACCGTAAGGGCAAGACCCAGAAGATGAGGATACAGGGTGCACAAAGGCACAAAGGGGCCACAAGGGCACAGGGAGTCTATAGAGACTATGTAGTGACAGAAGTCAAGCTATATAAGCAAAGTATACTGGGGGGATTCTTAGATGATTGCTTAAAGGAGTCTAGTTGTCCATAATAGGGCTGTAGCCAAACAATAACAAATAAAGGTAAGTAGAATAGAATAATAAAGAATGAGAAGGGTTTCCATGACATATGAACAGTAGGTAAGGAAATATATGTACCTGGAGGACTGTCCCCTTACACTTACACTGACAAGATCAGATGAGGCAGGCTACATGGTAGCTTGTCCAGTCCACCATCTAGAAGTATAGTCTCTGAATATAATACATATAAATATCCCCACTGAGTTACACAGGGATCACTATATATTACTTCAGCATGATATATTGCTCCAGGGGTATAATCAGAACATAAAACTATCACAGTGGCATTAGAAAACCTCCAGGGAGTGGGGACAGTCTTGAGCAGCATGGCCATGACTCTCACAATCTGCACAGAATAAATCCAACAATGGGCCAGATTTTGTATTTGGAACCTCTGCCTTGAGAAGATTGCAGCTGAAGATGTCATGGCCTGGCCTTTCACAGATTTCACAGACTTGCACAGATGCAGAATTGCTAATGTTGACAAAAGAGTTCCCATGAGGATGTGCAGCCAAGGTATCTGTAGTGCTCTTGGACAACTTTTTCTGGCGGGTCAGCTTCTCCTTCATTCGTTCTAGCTCCTGCTCAAGTTCATCCTGTAAGGGAGAATAGATGAGCAATCTGTGATATAGGTATAAGAATCCCAGTCTTACTTCACGGTATATCTTGGAAAGAGGAAGTTAATGCAGGTCATCTTTTGAATATGCAGTGAGCTCACCTTGGATTCCACCAAAGCTTCAAGTTCACTAATTTCTTTATTTAGCTGAGAAAAGGTCAATCCACATGTAGCTGTTACAACTGAAAGTGAACATACATTGTGAATAGTACGGGCACTTTTAATTTCTGCATCTGCAAGCCGTTTTCGTAACTGATCTTGCTCCATCTGTATCATTTTGAGAATTGGCCAGAAGCCATTGCAAGAAGATCATACCTCAAATTGCCTACTTTGTTCCTTCAGTAGGTGCTGTGATCCATCCACAAGATGATCTTCTTGAGCCAAACCTTGATCAAGATTTTCTTCCAAAATCTGGACCTCCTAGAATGTTATATTAGTTGAATGACCTAGGATAATCTGCAACAAATGGTTTACTTGATGTAGCTGTTGAGCTTCAGAAGTCAAGAGCTGATTTTCTGATTCCAACAACGTGATACGATGGGCAGCTGACAAGTTTTCTTTTTGAAGTTCCTGAACAATGTGTCTAACACAACCAATCAATCAAATATCTCACTATCAATAGTAAAATCCTACTTTAGGCCTGTAATTTCTTCTCGGACCGCAGGCACGTCTCCATGTATAGGAGATGATGATGATTGAGGAGTGACCCGCAAGGTATCGTAAAATCCGCTGTTGATTACTACATCTCGATTGGTTTTCTTTCTTAATGTTTCAAGTTCGTTTGAGCGTTCGCTGAGTGTCTGTACCAGAGTTTCAAGTTTGGTCTCGTGCTCTTTGTTTGTTTTCTGCAACTGCATAAATATTTATTGAGTCTACTCTGAATTATTCAACCAGCTAGCTTACCATAGCATTTTCAAGTTCAAGTGTCTTGATAAAGTCATGGTCTCGGGATGGTGGTGAACCGTTGTCCGATGAAAGTTTTTCACGAGTACGATATTGCTCGAGAAGATGCTGAAGTTTCGTAATCTCGTCATTGTACCGAGCTCTGTCACTTGATGCACGTTGAGCAAAGTCAGCAACTCGGGCGGGCAAGTCACCGGCTGTGCTGCTTGCGACTAATCCGTCAAGGTTCTGAGATTTCGAACTTAATAGCCTGCAAGCTCTCAATACATAGAGGTTACGCACCGCAAGCTCTGCCCGCAATCCTTCAACTTCCGCTCTTGCATTTTCTAGTGCAACAGTGCTTTCACGGAGAGCCTCTTCAATCTCTTCCACACGACTTCGGGCTGCGGCTTCGGATTTAACCATACGCTCCACTTCTTTGCGACCATCATTCAGCTCTTTCTTCATTCCATCCTCCTTTTCTCTCAAAGATTTCATCCTTTCACGAAGAGCTACTTCTTCCTTCTCTGACATTGCATGCGCATCTTCGATGATATCTTCCATCGTTGAAATTTTGCGTTGTAGATGGAGAACTTGCTCACGAAGAGTTTCATTGTCGATCTGGGTGGCAGACGAGATATCAACAGATGGAGAGGTTGAGGCCTCCTTCGCCTGAATGCCTGCTTCTAATGACATGATGCGATGCTCAAGTTCGTACCGCCGGCTGTCAGCTGCGCTGAGACGCTCTTCGTAGAGAGCAATTGTTTCCTGTGAGGTAGTGGTTAGTTAAGCAATCATACTGCAAGAAACAGAAGGCATACCTGGCCAGCCATCCTAAGTTCTTCAATCTGGGCTCCCAGCTCTCTTTTCTCATCTTGCAGCTCTGTACATGCTTTCTCTATTCTGCGCTCCAGCATAGCCATCTCAGCTTCCTTAGTTCTGCACAATGATTCCTGTTGTTGGGCAAGAGCTGCCTGCCGATCAGCAGAATCTTCTAATGTTTTGACAAGGGCAGCGTCCTCGTCTAGCTTTTTCTGCAATTCTTCGACACGACTATCTCTGCTGATCTGTAAAGTCTCCCACTCTGTCGTCACCCGCCGATAATCTTGCTCCAGCGCAGATGAGTGCATGCGCTGGGCTTGTAGCGCGTTTTCAGAGGCGAAAAGCTCTGCCTCAAGTTGTGCGATGCGACGCACAGCCTCGCCTCGTTCCTGTTCAACGTCTTGAAGATGAGAACCGTTTGGGTTATCATTGTTAGGAATGTTGCTGACAGAACGTAAGCGTTCATTATCATATTCTAACGCATCGATCCGCGACTGTAGCTGATCGATAAGATGTTGTTCATCCGTCGTGCAAGAGCGAAAGGAAGTTGCAGATGCTGAGCGGGGAGAGGGAGTAGTCTTTCCAGATGTAAGAACTGCAATTCGTTCTTGTAGCAATTTACCGTGCGATTCGAGACTCAGACCCGTGGTAGGTGATTCACCATCACTACCAAGAGGGACAAGGAGTTCGCTCGTTGATGATGGACGAGAAGAGATAGGAGAAGCAGGAGGCGGCATTGCGACGGCACTAGGAATTCGAGCTCGAGGCGTATTCAAAGATGACCGGCTTTTAAAGGTCGGTAACCCCACACCGATTCCAGAACCTCGACCGTTAACTCCAGCCTTTGGCGTTGACAAAGGGGAACCTGATGGTCGAGCGGGTAACGAGTGAGATGGCGAAGAAGGCATGCGGCCGGGATATTCAAGCCCTCCCATTTGACGTGTTGGGCTGCTGGATGCAGCATCACGGGAATTAAGCTGTTTAGCCGTCATTGATATATACTTCGACGCTCGGGAACCCGCAGTGATCTTCTCGACTAGGAGAGACGTACGTGGGTGCAAAGTTGTTGAATGCACAAGTGAACGAGAGGGTACAACGCCAGGTATGACACGTCCAGAGGGCGTAACAGGAGTCACTCTTCCACTGCTAGATGGAGTAATACGGCCGTTGGATACTGATGACGATGATGACGATGATGATGGTGTAATGTGAGATCCAGATTTCAACAACGCACTGGACGGCGTCGTTCGCCCAGATATCGCGGGTGTGACTCGTCCTGCCTGTGAAGATGCTACTGAAGGTGGTCGTTGCACTGCCCCCAGACCGACAGTAGGTGATGAAAGCTTGACTGTGGATACAAAGACACCACAGTTCTCGGGGCACAGAAAATACTGCTTCCTAGGAATTTGAGAGTAAGTGCTAGGACGTTATTCCGACGGACAAGGACTTTTCATCATTTCAAATAAACGACAGCCAGGTGAGGGAAACTTTTATGGCGGCATAGGAATGTGATAGATTGATTGCCTTACCCATTGACGGTACCATTGTTCTTTCCTTTGCCTGAGAAGCCTTCCCTTAACTCAACACCTGCCCAAACACCTGCCTTGCCGTCAATCCCTCCAATATACCTCAACGTTCCCTCATACCCGAGCGATTCGATCCTGACATTGTCACCTATATCAAAGGTTCGATTTGTACTCTTCCCAAAAACATCAGAATGGCGGCTTGGGGGACGCGCAGAAGTAGGGGTCTTTGCTCGCTCTTTGGGAAAAGTTGAACTGGTGGAGGATGCTGAGATAGCAGAAGAGGGACGGCCTGAAGGGTGAGTTTGTAGAGGCCTGTGGTGAGCAGGATCATTAGCCTTGATTGCTTCAGCTAGGGATATATATTCGACATGATGGTGTTGTTGATTGACGGTTGAGACTGATCTAGAACGACCTGGAGTAGGAATACCAGACTGTCGAGGTTTAGCAGGAGTTGTTGACATTATTCAAGCGAAACTCAAGCTCGAATTCAACTTGGTATATGTAATATTGTAATTGTAATTGTCTTCTCACGACTCCCATGTACTCAGGTCAATCCAAACCTCTGAGCTCGTTTTCTCCTTCTTTCTGCCTCTTCTGCATCAACATCTTCAGACCGCTCAACAACATGCTGGATTCCAAATCGGGCAGCTCTAGCTTTCATTTTTTCTGGATCCTGCAAGACATTGGAAAAATATAGGCAGATCAGATGGAAAACATACATCAGGAAGGCTCTGTGCAGCCGTTGGTGGTTTTGACGTAGTTGGCGTACCGTTGCGAGCTGCCGAGGCTGGTAGAGGCTTGGGTGGCTCCACAACGGCGATACCGAAACGAGCAGCACGTTGGGATCGCTTCTCAGCTTCTAAATCCTTGGGTGTATTCAAAGGTGCAGAGATCGGTTGGACGGATGGGGAAGGTTTGGACTGAATAATTTTTGGGGTGACTTGTTCAACCTAAAAAGTAAGGGTAAGAAGCAGAACGCAGCAAATAGCACAAGTAGTACTGGAGTGGGCGGGTTATCTACATTTCTGCGAAGGTGAACTAAAGAAAAGGAGGATGAAAGACAGACGAACTTGTCTGGATAGAGTTGGTGATAAATTTGAGTTGCAAGTTGGCTTGCAATGATACGAGAAATGATATCTTGCTTATTTGCTTTTGTAGGACAAGAAACGTTTGCTTTTGAAAGGATTGCTCTTAGATCTACGACTTTGAGGGATTTCAGTTTAGACTCATCCATGATGTGGTAAGGATAGCAAAGCGTGACTGTGACGGAGGTAAGTGACGAGTCGCCTCCTCCTCGACCAATCATCGATGGAGTTGTATCCGCCCGCCTATCATGTTAATTTCGACCGCCACCCTCAGCACGACCATTTCAACGATCCTCTCTTCAATCCACAACATATTCAACAATCTTTATCCGATGATCAGCCCATTGATGACGAGCCACTCTATGTAAACGCGAAACAATACTTTCGCATTTTAAAGCGTCGAGTCGCACGCGCTCGCCTCGAAGAGGTACACCGCCTCTCCCGGCAGCGAAAGGTCCCTCTCTTACCCCCTTTCTCTTCCCAAATATAATTCATATCCTTTTTCTAGCCTTATCTTCATGAGTCTCGCCATAAACACGCAATGCGACGTCCCCGTGGTCCTGGTGGTCGCTTCCTTACTGCAGACGAAATTGCTGCTCAGAAGATTCCCTCCACCGATCATCCAAGCACACCGAATCCGGTCGAAAACGATCCTGAAGACATAGATGATGATGAACTTGTCCAAGCCCCATCTCCCGTAGTCTCACTCGACCGTGAACCCCTGATAGCACACAATCCTGACCACAGGGGCATTATGTATTCTCTCCAGTCTCATTCCGCCATATCCCATTTATCTCTGTCACAATCACAACCTCCACCTGCCAAAACTCCCTCCAATAACAGCTTCCCTCTACGATTTAAGAGCTCCACCAATTCCACCCCCGTGACGCTCAGCTCTCCCTATCCTCCTTTACAAATGCATCATGTCTCTCATCCTCAGGCCGACACCCGACACCACAACTCCGATATCAACTTCAGGGGTCTTTATGGAAACGCGGAAACCAATGCAGCTGAGATTCAGAGGAGGACCGACGAAATCATTCAGTTTGGCCCTGGCAGCGGAAGCTAGACCTAGAAGAACAAGTATATGTATACTCTTTACCATTCCAGCTAAGCGTAGTTTTATATATGTATAATAATTCATCAACCCCATTTCTTATTCTTTCATACTTATATTTGGAATCCGTCTCGTCCTCGTCACCAGGCTTCTACATCCATAGAATTGTCTTCTCCTATCACCTCGCCCACAGACATACCCTCGTTACTCTTCGAATGATCAATATTGGGGTCGCGCCACAGAGGTTGGTACAAAACGAGGGCTTGGCTTGAACTGCGCAACGGAAACTGAGGGCTGATAAACTTCAAGTTTGCATGCGAAGAAAGTCGTTTAAGTAGCGGGCGAGCTATAGAGATAGATGAGGTATCTAGTTCTGGTGACTCTCCACCTTCATCCTCGTCTGACGAAGAGTCCAAGTCAGTGATGACAATACCTATGTTATTCGTGAAATGAACTCGCCAAGTAACACTTATGTAGAACACGTACGATCAGGCTCAGGCTCATACCAAGATGACGACCTCATCTTAACTTCGGAGATAGATGGCTCCTCAACGTAGCTAGGTAGGATGACATCGTGAGCTGGAACTTCAAGTCTAACATCGGCGTCCATTGTGGACAAAAAATCATGGGGAGCCTGCACGAATTCAGAAATACAAGGCCCAGCAGCTGAAGTAGACACATGACTGGGAGTATCGATGGTGTTGGTATAAGAATTATTGAGGGAGAGCTGCGCAAAGCCTGATTCCAAAGCACTAAATTTCCGGCGTTTCGGAGGAGGAGATGAGCTTGAAGTCCTCGACGATGAGCTGGTGTTGACGGGGCTGACGGAAAGTTTCCGCTTCGCAGTGGGTTGGTCAAACCACGGATGGCGAATGGGAGTTGAGGTGGCCCATGTAGTCATGCGGATTGAGAGCTTGGAAGTTGGAACGAAGGGACTGCAATTTTATATGTAACCATATATTTTAGTCTGTTTACGCGCCTGATCATTCAGGCATGGTAAAAGTAATTGAAATGGCATAAACTACCACCACAGAAGCATATCTAGCCAATTTTCTAACCACGCTTCTTTGATACACCAACAGTCTTGCCTCGGCGACCTGGATACTAACTTTCAGAACATCAACATCAACATATGAACAGGACAAACTCACCCGTCGTCTTGGTATGTTGCCCTCTAACACGTAACCCCCAATAATGTCTCAGACCACGGTGAGCTCGAATCTTCTTCAGACGTTCAAGGTCGTCACGTAGCTTCGAGTCGACGCCGTTTGAAAGAATCTGTGAATTTTTGCCATCGACGATGTCCTTTTGCCTGTTCAGGAACCAGGTGGGGATCTTGAACTGTGTGGGGTTTTGGATGATGGTGACAATACGTTCCAGTTCATCAGAGTTCAATTCTCCGGCGCTGGCGACAGAAATACAAATTAGCATTAACATTGATCTCACAGCCTGGAACACAGAGCATACCGCTTGTTCAGATCGACATCGGCCTTTTTGCACACCAAATTGGAATAACGACGTCCGACACCTTTGATTTCGGTCAAAGCATACATGATTTTTCTCTTGCCATCCACGTTGGTATTGAGAAGACGGAGGATGTGCTATAAGGCGGTTGAACATCAGTTACATGACCTGAAGAGTTCAAGCCACCAAACCTGGAATTGCTGATGCGCTTCTGGTACGACAAGAGACATGTTGGGCGTAGTTAGCTAGAAGGACCCGTCAGCACTCATCGTACATCCAAAGCAAACCCGAGCCATCCATCAGCCTAACGCTCATCGATCCACCTCGTTCCGAATCCATGATATGTAACTCAACGAGACGCCTTTGCTCGTACGTTCAAAAGGCATGCTCACCTCACAAGGTCCGGATTATCGAAGGGATTCAGGATGTTCACTGACGCTTTCAAAGTGACCCGACGGCATTTCCCGTGCCGTCTTTGTTTGTTCCATTGTTTGTTACACAGTATTAGATAAATATTCCCTTGCCATATTCATTGCCTCGCCTACTCGGTGAATCTCAGTCCCTACTCCTTGCGCGCTGTCTTCTTTTCCGCCAGCCTAACATAAAAGACCGAATTTAGCCTGACGCAAACGCCGATTATCCAGATTTTACCTTGCCACCTAAGACCCCTGCGACCTTGGACGCCCAGGTTCTAGCATCCAGACCTTTAACTTGCATCGAGGCAGGAAGGTAGTTTACGTGGGCAACCCTACCACCGTTCTGGTCGATGCTCAAGACATAAACCGCTTTTCCTAGCTTTTTACCTTGCGTCACGACGCTCTGAAGAACCTGAGGAGGACGCATAAACCGAATGTCATCCATTCATCAAGAGGAGGGGTACCTTCGAGTTGCCGTCTACATCAAGGGCAGCTATGTAAGCTTCCGATTTTTCGTCATCCACGAAATGTTTCTGCATTGTCTCGATGGCCTAAAAAAATCAAAGTCATCAGCGACGACAGTGAATAACCAATCAATCTACTGAAGCCGACCTCTTTGTTGGCGACAGTTTCCTTCTCCTTGATTCGCTTGTCAAACGACTTACGAACGATAGCGAGCCGATCCTTTAATTCGGCCTTCTTAATAACTGAAATATCTGCTTGTCCAAGTTCCTACGGACGAATAATAAAACATAATTCGATTAGACAATAAAGATCTACGCACCACGCTGAAGGCCTTCAATCCTGCATCCTTTCCCTTCTCGTCCATAGTCTCCAGTGCATCAAGCTTCATCTGAAGTACCTCTGCGATCCGAATGACGTTACGTGCCTCATTGCCAGTAACTCCCACAATTCTGCGTATCCCTTTGGCAATGCCTGATTCTTCTGTAATGACAAAGTCCTTGATATCGCCGGTTCTTACAACATGACTGTGGACATTGCTTTGAGAAAGTAAGCACTAAACTGTGAAGAGGAACTTACGTCCCACCACAGAACTCCACACTTGTCCGACGCCACTTAGGGTTCTCCACGTCCTTTGCGATATCATCAACATCATACCCTAGAGTAACGACGCGAACGGGGTCGGGATATGTTTCACCAAAGACGGCTCTTAGTCCAGAAATTTTTCGAGCCGTCTGCAAGTCAAGATCTTTGCTAAAAACTTTGACGTTCTTCTTTATCCAATCAACACTCGTGTCCTCGATTCGGGACAATTCCGGGACACCGATTGGGGCCTTGTGAGAAAAATCAAAGCGAAGTTTGGTGGGAGCTACCAGGGATCCCTTTTGATCGATGTGATCGCCAAGGACCTCGCGCAGACAATAGTTGAGAATGTGTGTCGCTGTATGGTTATTTCGTAGGGGCCACCGACGAAGCTACCAAACACCCATGTCAGAGGGACGGAAATTAGCATATTGGGAAGTCTTTACCTCGTCGTACGACGACACAACTTGATCCCCAACGCTGAGTTCGCCGTATTTCAGACGCCCAGTATGAAGGACATAACCACTATACACCTGAACATTGGTCACGTCGAAGTCTGCGACACCGTCAACCACGATGTTGCCCGTGTCATACTCCTGGCCACCTGACTCTGCGTAGAAACTCGTTCGATCAAGAAGAAGTCCAAAGGTGGTATCCTTAGGAATGTCAGAAGTCGAATGAACAAATGCCTTATTATAGAAGATGGCTTGGACAATTGCAGAGATATTCCCGAGGCCTAGAAGGGTAAAATGGGTATTTAACTATAAGATCATCTGGGGTTGCTTACTGAATTTCGCCGAGTCGTCAGTCTTTCGCACTCCTTCGTCCTCTTCTAACGCTGCAATGTCATGAACGTCTAGTTTGACAATGTCGATAGCTTCTTTCTTTTTCGTCGCTCTGCTCGCTTCCCTTGATAATGCCTGAGCTTCTTCGAATTCCTTGTCACTAACCCCAAGACCCAATTCCGCCGCCATAAGACGAGTCAAATCGACGGGAAAACCGAACGTATCATATAATTGCCAAACATCTTTACCATTAAGTTCTTTTGCACCCTGCGCTTTCGCGGCCTGCGCATAGAGATCGAATAGTTTTTCTCCCCTGTCAAGTGTTCGAGAGAAGGATTCTTCTTCCTCATCAAGTATTTCTTTCATGACATTGGCTCTCTTTGTGATCTCAGGAAATACCTCGCCCTAGACAGAATCATTAATTGGAACTGATTTGTTTGAAAAGTTTTTCTCACCATGTGTTCCACCACTACTGGCATCAGTGAGGAAAAGAAAGTTCCAATGGAAACTCCAAGTTTTTTTCGAGCGTAGCGAGCACCTCTCCTCAATATCCGTCTAAGAACGTATCCCCGACCTACATTACTGGGCACGCCACCATCACTCAGAGCAAACGTCAAAGTCCGCACATGGTCCGCGACAACACGATAAGCAGTATCGATTCCGTCCGTATCATCATCACCAAATCGTCCTTGATACGGTCGAAGTCCGGTGAGTTTCTGAATTCTTTCAAAAATCGGGGTAAACACATCCGTGTCATAGTTGGATCGTTTGTTTTGGACCACAGACACGAGACGTTCGAAACCCATGCCAGTATCAATGTGCCTTGCGGGTAAAGGCCTAAGAGTACCATCATCCTCACGGTTGAACTGTATAAAGACGTTATTCCAGATTTCCAAGACGTCAGGGTCATCTTGATTGACGAGACGAGCAGCATTCCGTCCACCGATGCGGTCAAAATGGATCTCGCTGTTAGCGAAAACACTGAACATCTGCAGAAAATCACGTTGGATTAACAGTTACCTGCAGGGACCACAGGGCCCAGTTGCGCCCATCTCTAAACCACACGGAATCAGAAGGACAATAAGGCTGCTAAGAGGTAAGACATGCCCCAAAAATTATCCTTGGCATTTCCCGGAAGAATATGATCCTGAGGTACTCCTTGATCGAGCCAGTAATTCATAGCTTCAAGATCTGGCTCTAAACCAGTTTTGGGATCACCTTCAAAGTAGGTTACATATAATCGGTCGCTTGGAAGGCCGTAAACACGGGTCAGGAGTTCCCAAGAGTACTCTATAGCTTCTTTCTTTTGTTCATGTCGGTGAATGAGCGAGAAGTACTGTGATGATATGGTCAACTAACCTTGAAATAATCTCCAAAAGACCAATTTCCCAACATCTCAAAAAAAGTATGATGATACGAATCCTTGCCGACGTCATCCAGATCTGAGTAACAATATTGGAATATTACACGGGACTCGAACCGGTCGGTCATACCATTATGCTTTCCACCAGCTCTGATACATTTTTGGGAATTGAAAGCACGCTTTACTTTTGCCATATCTGATTGCGGATCGATGGTTCCGAGGAAGATAGATTTGTACTGGGTAAGGGGGTATAAGTCAGGAGAGAAAGTAGGGGATGACCATACCTGGTTCATACCAGCGTTAGCGAATAAAAGGGAAGGGTCATCGTAAGGAATTGTGGAGGAAGAGGGGATGAAGGAGTGATTTTTCGAGCGGAAATAGTTAAAGAACTCCTCGCGGACTTTTGCTGCCGTCCAAGGACCCAAGTATGGTTGATTTGACATGGAATTTGAGGTAAATCGTCGAATGCCTTGTGATGGTCGAAACAGAAGCTTGAGCTGCATGAGCATAACTTGACTCGTTGTCACGTGTGCGACTCACTTTCATACCAATGCCTCGTATACCGCGATCTCTCATTCATCTCTTGACCCATCCTCCCCGCCTGAAATCTCCCTCTGTTACTACCCGTCCTACATTCTCAACCAACGTAGTCTCCCTTCCAAACACAATACCTCTATTGCTATCACATCAGTTGCCTCATCTTTCATTCTCTACTCCTACCGTCTGGCAACCATCACCTATTCTTGGCTCACTAATGCAAATGCGCCATGCACAAAGAGGCAACGAATATCAGCCGTCACAAAGAAAAAGAAAAAGAAAGCACGGCTTCCTTGCACGAAAGCGGAGCCTTGGGGGCAGGAAGGTTTTGGGTAGACGTCTCGCTAAGGGGAGAAAATACCTAAGTCATTGATACGTTGTACGTGTAATCGACTCTCCCTCTGTGGAATCCTAGCTTACACCCACCACATGGTGGTTCAGGTGGATAAAAATCTGTTCTTTCAATCATTCCATGCTTGTTACTTCAGTTACCTCAGTTAATGCTGTCGGAAATGATTAGAACCCGCCAAAACAAAAAGGCCAGCAAATGAAACATTATTCTCAGGTCTCGCCACTTTAATGCGTTAAGACAAAGTCCTTGTGAGGTTTCCTCTGCCTTGTTGCAATTATCTTTCCTTCCTTCCATTAGCATGATCTGTTCACCACTGTGCCCTCTACGTATCAACAGATTCACAGAGCCCCGGTATTTCTGCTCCCTCCTGTTACTATGCTGCTACGCACATGCCACCGATTATGCGCCATTCTTGCATCGTATAACATGCCGGTTCAAAGACTTACGTATCCACGGTTCGGCACAGACGTTAATTTGGTAAGGACGAGCGAGCTAATGTAGCAGTGCTTCGACAATGCATGACATTCATGTTATGTACTACCATTTTTTGTGGGTTTGGACTCCTAATCGCGGTCCTGTGATAATCTACAAGCTTATTGAAGACAACAGGTAGAGCCTCCATAAGAGCCGTGCAAAAGGTCAGGAATTCGACAGGATTGAGGACATGTACAGGCAATTGTGGCAGTTTTTCATCGTGTATTTTTGGGCTCATAATGGTCTTCTCGTTGTGATCTGACCTACGCACGCTATCCCTACAATGCTCTTAACCACACCCCTACCAACAGGCCAGCGACGGTGGACAGTGCTCGACACGAGCTTCAAAGGCCAGATGGCAAGCAGACCTCGATCAAAATGGAAATAATATTCAAATCCGTTTACATAGTGCTCTGCCGCTTCTTACCAGCGGACATCCAGATTCTTCACATTGTTCAAAGCATGACCTATGTCCTCAGCCGCCAGCCCAAACATAAAAGGTTTTCTGGGGGGCAATATCGTTTGCTTGTGGTTATCCGCATGTGACGGTACACATGTGCCGAAATCATTCGGTGGTGCTGAGTCCCGATAATTGTATGATTGAGGTGGCGAGAGCGGAGATGATGGTGTGAGGAGGAACCCACGTTGTATAGAGGTTAGCAGGGCGGAAATAGGTGTTCTCGTAGCAGACATGTCGTCTCGACGGTCTTCTGATGAAAACAAAGGTCTTGGAGTCTCATGGGTTGATGAGAGGTCTAACTGTCGATCATTCGAAGATGGTTCGAGAGGGTGCGTATGTTTGCAACCATCTCCAGCATCGCCAGGATCAGGTGACGACTTCGCGTCCTTCCGAAGGCTGATCACTGTTGCCACCTGCACAGACGCTTCGTCCGAACGCTCGACATCGGGAGGAATTTCAGTCGTTAGCGTATCTCCAGGCACAGGGGGAGAAACAGCTGGGGATGGGATACGAATAAAAAGCGGTGTGGTAGAACCGCTGGTGAAGGAACAAGGGGTTTCTGTTCGCGGAGGAGACGGAGGAAGCGGGACTTGGCAGGGGGTTATGGGCCTCGGTTGAGTATGAGTTTTGCTTATCTTATCAGCAGCCCGGGGGTTAGCAGTGGATTTCATCAAAGATTTGGCATTGGAGCGTCCCCACTGTGGTCTAACAGTTGTTGCTGGAAGTTTGCGTTCAGTGGCATGGGCGCGTGAGAGTTGCGATAGAGTGGGTTGCGAGGCAGATCTGGACGACTTTTCGGAAAGCAACATCACGTCGGTTGCCGTACCTCGTGACTGCGGTATGTGTTTGGATCTCTCTTGTGGTCTCCTAACGGAAGGTGGGTTGATTCGGGACCGAGGGTGGCCTGGCAATGGGTGTATCCCTGTAGTTGCAATGCCTTTACTACTCTTGTTTATGTCTGATGCTTGGGATTTTACTTCAGGTAGAGGTACTCTCCGTGGACCATTTGCGGAGCGTTCAACAGAATTGTTAGATGTCGTGGGTGAGCCATGAGGTCGACGCATAGCCTCGTGAACCCCGCTAGCTGAGGCTGGACGTACAAGTAATCCTGATTGTACCGCCCCTGATAGACCCGTTCCTGAACGCACAGAACTAGACACCGTTCTCTTGCGGGCATCCACAGATGACGTTGAGCGGGAGACAGGCACGGCAGTATTCGAGGATTGGGAGGGTCGTACAGGTACATATTGTGGTGGCGGCATATCTAAATCGGATGCCTTAAGCGGTATGGGTCGAGCAGGTTTGGTTATCGTGGTTGCTTTTCCATGACCTGATTGATCATTTGATGAGCTGGCGGACGAGGCTGACTTAACATGTGTTTGTGGATGAAAGGGCTTTGAAGCAATACGAGTAGAGGACAGCGCAGAGGTTGATGATGAGAGCTGACTCTTCACCTCTGTAGTAGAGGTCAGTCGTGCGAAAGCAGGTTGTGTGCGTATGAAGACATTCTTAATATCTAGGTATTTCTTGATCGTTGGCGTGAGAGGATTGGTAAAACTACGGGAGATGTTAACAAGGAACCGATTGAAATGTCATCCAGTAGCCCACATACCTCTCTACTCTGCTTGGAAGAAGAAGCTTGTAGGCTTCGAACAACTTCTTACCAACTTTCCTCACGTCTGGATGAGCATCTCTAGCAGTGATGCGGATAATGGCTTCGATATCACGAGCGCGGGGCTCTTTTTCCAAGTCAGGAGGATTGAAACAATTCATGCACATCAGTGTACCCTCTGCAGCTACGAGCCTAAGCGATGCTGATTTTTCTTGGGTAGAAGGCAAGAAATACGGGAGAATGGAAGGGAGCTGCGTTGCTTCTACTATGGTAAAAATGCAGGCTTTTGCACGTGTGATGACTACTTTGTTCGTGCGACTGCAAAGAGTAAGGAGGACGGGGAAGAAGAGGGGAAGAAGAAGATCGAATCCAGATCCAAGGCCTGATGCGAGGACACCGACAAGATCCATGGCCGCACCAGAAAGTCGAGTTCTTTCTGAATTCATGGCATTTGTCAGAGGACGAGAAATGGATCGTACGATGGGAATGAGGTCTACGGTGAAGTCAAAAGCATCATTGCGACATATAGCGCATAAGGAATTGATGTCATGAGAGATCGTCTCCCACGAGTCTTCAGTTTCTGATAAAAACAACGTTGATCTTCGAGTTTCTATCTGTTGTATTAACTAATAGAGTTGTAAGCAGACGAATAAGAAAGAAAGAAAAAGAAGAAGAAAAAAAACAAGAAACACACCTGGGACGACATGAGAGTAGTTCGGTCGAGAGAGTCGATCATCGAATTTGAACTTGTTGAGGAGAGACAGTCACGTGATCGCGTTACTGCATAACCACGTGCACTAAGTTTCTACCTTCCATCGTGACCATCATGTCGATCAAGTACACTGATATGGATTGGCCTGAGCTTGACGCTCTATGGTTGTACCGTTCCCTATCAGAACCCGCGCTTTCGTCTGAATTAGAACGCCTCTCTGACGCAAAGTCTTTCGCAAATCATACGGATCACCTTTCGTTTCAGCCTTGCCTTAATCCTGAAGAAAGGAACCAAGATCGCCTTGTAGTCCAGGACTGGAGCCTCAGAAATGGTACTTGGAAATTTTGCGGGGTCTTTGATGGTTGGTTCTGTCCCCCATTGCCTATACACGTTACATTAATGATCCAGGACATGCGGGTCACGACACTGTCGATAATGTATTCCGCACTTTGCCTGACATCATCAACTCGGCCTTGAGCATAGCTTTGGAAAATTCCAACACCAATACTTTGAGTCCCGTGGCGATTTCTGATATTCTCACGCATTCTATACAATCCTTGGACAACACATTGACCAAAGAACTCCTTCGACTATTTCCTGACCCTTCCTTCATTGATCAGCTATCTGATGATGAGATATCCGCGACCGTTAACGATGTCGAGTCCGGGGGTACCAACTCGGAAATAGTTGCACGATGTATGAGAGGTTCGACAATACTGGTCTCCCTTGTAGACCCACCGGGGTCTAACCTTTGGGTGGCCAGCTTAGGGGACTCCCAAGCAGGTGAAGTCTCCAATGTTATCAATGCTGCATCACCAATTCACTCAGCTCTAGTGCTCGGCATTCGTCATCCCGACGGCCATTGGACAGCTTCTCGACTGAGCTCTTATCACAATGGCGTAAATCCCGCTGAAAAGACGAAGATTACAGCTGAACATCCAGGAGAAGCAGACTGTATCGTAAACGACAGAATTCTTGGCGCCCTTGCTGTCACGCGAGGTACGTGAGGGCCGCCACAGATACTAATACATGGCTAGAATCTTGAAGCAGCGGTTGGGGACCACTTGTTTAAGTTGCCGACCACTTATACCAGAAGGATTTTTATGAATGCTCGGCCAGGTTTGTCGTTTACGACAAAACTGGAAGATATTCTTGGGAGAAACCTGACACCACCTTACATCTTGAATCGTGCGGACGTTCGTCACGTCAATATCAGTGCATTAGAGGCGACGAACTTGCATTTAATCATGTGCTCTGATGGCCTGGTTGATTTATATATGTCAGAGGCACTTCAGGTAGATGACCTTGCTGACGTTTGGGTGCAGCTTCTGGCAAAGAAAGACGAGTCGGAAAACAACACGAACCTAGCAGTTTGTCTACTTCGGGAGGGCTTGGGGGGCAATGACGAAGAGAAGGTATCCAGAATGATGACTGTAGAAATGTATTATCGATGGATGGATGATACAACTATTGTAGTTCAAAGGTTATAGTAGATGATGTAAGAAAATCTATTTGGTCCCGATCTTACAACATACTTCCGTCTTTCTGTGTGATGTCTCAATCCATACCATCAGAGCAAGCCCTTTTTACTTGTCTGTCATGCTCCATTGCATTCCTCTCTGCAGAAGAGCAAAGTTAGTACTTTTTCATCTATCAATCTTTTAGTTCTCACTAAGTAAGGATGCAGGGGTCCACTACCGCTCGGACCATCATAGATACAATATGAGACGTCGCGTAGCTTCACTTCCTCCGGTCAGCGCGCACGCCTTCGATAAAAAAGTTCTGGAGCGCAGGGCCGAAACTGCAGTAGTGATGTCTGCCAGAGGATCCACTTGTGAGGTCTGTAGGTAAATCGTCCGTCTTTCAATCCTCAGCTGTCCATCTGTTCATATCGTTGTGATACAGCAAGGTCTACACCACGGAAAATGCATACCGATCTCATGTCAGTTCCAAGAAGCATAGGGAGAACGAGCTAAAGACCTCACCACATCATCAACCAGTCGTTGTGCAAGCTGACGCAGCAGCTTCTGCTGGTACAGAAGGCCTCGTCGGAAAGCCAGCAACACACCCTGCACCAGAATCCGGGTTGATATTAGCAGTGAATGACGAAACTTCGGACGATGAAATCAATCAAAGTATCGACGAAAAGATTGCTGCTGCACGAACCCGTCTTTCGCCCTCTCATTGTCTGTTCTGTCCTTTAGAGTCTCCGAGTCTCGCCGATAGCCTGACCCACATGTCCATGGCCCATTCATTCTTCATTCCTGATGCAGACTACCTGATCGACATTTCAGGATTAATATCCTATCTTGGGGAGAAGATTGCAGTCGGCAACATCTGCATATTTTGCAACAGTAAAAGTCGGGAGTTCAGAACATTGGAGGCGGCAAGGAAGCATATGGTGGACAAAAGCCACTGTAAAATAGCATATGATTCTCCTGATGACCGTCTCGAGATTTCAGACTACTATGATTTCACAAGCTCCTATCCAGCCACTACGATAAAAAGAAGGAAGGAACATAAAACAGTGGAGGGGATCGACAATGACGATTCAGATGCCTGGGAGGATGATGAGGGCGGCGATGAGGGAGGAGATGTAGATGTCACCATTGACGAAGACTTCTCTAGTGAAGAATCTCAAGCTCAATCCGACGCTGAGGAGACTCTTCCAGACAATCCTATAACCTATGGCGACTCACACCTAGAACTTATATTACCCTCCGGTGCATGCATAGGTCATCGTACTATGCGGAAGTATTACGCACAAACATTTCCTGCTGTTTCTCGCGGACGTATCCTTGAAGATCCCAATTCTGGAACAGCCCTTGTTCGCCGTCTTCTTGCGGACAAGAATGCAGCTCTCGTCCCACGCAAAGGAGGATTCGGTGCATTTGGTGCCGGGACCGACGTGGTCAAGGCCAGGAATCGCGGTGAAGCGCGAGAAGCTGGGCGACATGTGCGGGAGTTTCGTGATCAAAAACGCCGTGAAGACTTCAAAACCAAAGTCTCTTTTATTCATAATTCTCAGAAGCACTTTAGAGACCCCCGTAAGTATTGTTTATTGTTCTTGAATCTTACTGATTTTTGTTGTCCTTAACCAGTGCTCCAGGTACGCCAATATATGACATCATTAAAATGTGCTCACATTTTTCCAGTGATTCGTTTTGTTGAGTCGATCGTTTAAAGTAGATACGAGACATATGTCATTCCATCTGATCACCTGCATCCTTCATGAAGGGCCTAAATAGCAACATAAGTATCCTTCAAGGCATAAGGGTTATTACGAGCAACCTGAGGCCCGCTAGAATATACATAAAAAAAGGGACGAGCCGTTGGTCGGGTATAAAATGCAGTGCAAGCGAGACAAAAATAAACTAGTTCTAATACAAGTATGCGGCAGGAACCACTCCCTCACGCCTGGTGCGTACATCACGCGCATACCACCATCTATTTCAATAAGATTAATGAAGGCACGAGAGTAAGAATGGTCAACATACGCGGGATCACGATCATCCAACACTTCTACTTCCGCCCCAGTTGATATGGGAAGCTCACCCTCCCCCGTGCCATCAAAGGAATACCGTGCATGGGCTGGACGGCTTGTTTCCTCTGTCATCAGGCCTCCCACCGCGTCGGATGGCGTCTCTGCTCGTATGTAATTGCTGGCATCGGGGCCGAAAGGATCCTGCGTCTCCTTCACTACCTTTTCTTCTCCCTTTTCCGCGCTGACATTGCCGAAAGGACTGGCACCTAGAATAGTCGTTCGCGTAGCAGCATTGATGTGTTCGAGTAAGGAAGACGGCCTGTGATGCGCTGAATCATCGTCCTCTTCGCCCCCATCAAATTTATTTAACTTGTCATCGCGTCTAGAGAAGAGTGTCCAAAGAATGCCCACAAGCGCAAGCAGGAAAACAATTCCGGCTGCGATCGCAATCGAGATCAAGATGACGACTCCTACTGCCAAAACACCTAGGGCGATGTCACAAATATGGTCCAGGGAAAATAAGATGGCCTTCACTCACGACGATGACTGAAGCTGAATGAAGCGAAAGAGTGAAAGAGTGATGAAACGGTTCCTGATATACCAGTAGATGATGTTGAAACAATATAGGGAATGAAGCGTTGGCCATCGAATAACGCCGCAGAAACATTGCCAAATGAAGAAGCAGACAATGAACCAGAAACCATGAGCATGCGGTCTGGTTCGACAACACCATTTACAGAATGTGTATCCCGCAAAGGCACCATTGTAAGCTGCGCAACAGTCGACTGTCCCTGAAAATTAGGTCCTGGAGGCAGGATAAGTGAGAATTGGACCTAGTGGAATGCAGGTCCGCGCACCTAGCGTTGACCAGCTTAGGCCATTCCAAAATGATAAAAAGGTAGAAGAACCATCCGAAGCGCTACGCACACGTAAGAAAAGTCGAAGCTGGGAGATTTGGAACTAACCGTCCGGCCGCGAAAATGCTGCTCGCATTTCCACCATTGACTTCAACCGCGGTAACGGGACCAGGAAGTTGTTCAGGCGTGCCAAGCGCAGTCCACGTCATGTTTGAAAAGCTGAACCGGACGACGTTCGATATTGTATTGTCAGATAATGCGATGGATCCTGCTGCAATGAGCAGTTCTTGATTTTGCTATGAAAGAAATTTAGACAGACAGAGTCATCATGTGACAACAAACTTACCCCTGCATATGCGACAGAGGCTGCCTCTCCCTGTATACCCTGACCAAGGGCGTTCCACTGTTTGCTTACGGCGTCGAACGCACATATAGATTGACAGCTCAGCGCCCCTGCTTGGGCAAAGGACCCAGCGACTACAATTGTATCAGGTTTAGAAGAGGACTGTGTTATCGATCGAACAGTTACTCGGCCAGGTGGTTTGGATTGGAGAGGCTGGATTCCATTAACATCCCATTGTTGATTAGCAAGATCGTAGATGGCGAGGCCATTTGTATTTGTGCCTGGAATGGAAAATTCGCCCCCTACATAAAGTTGATCTTTATACACTAGGAGAGAGCGCACAGATCCGTTTATTTGAGGCCCCGATAGACCCTTCAAACTTGCGGAGGCGAGATCATACACCGCAACGCCCTCTGATACCATTGCCAACCCGGGTGAGCTGAAAGAGAAATTCCCACCAATAATGGCGACTTCTACGGAGGAGTTCGTCCAGAATGCCCCTGCAAGGACTGCCGGGGCAGGAGCTGGAGCTGCAGGAGGGAGCGGTGGGACCTGGGTTGAATTTACTTGTCTCGCAAAAAAACGGGGAAGATTGACATGAGACATCCATCCAGCAGCTCGAGGGCTATGAGGTTTACGACGTCCCAAATTTGAACCCAAAATTGCTTGACTTGAAGAGCCGTCAAGTTGAGCACCGAGCGGAGTAATCGTTGGGCCATTGCTATCACCATTTTCAAGCATGACCATGCCATTAGCTCCAAATTTCTGTGATGCGACAACATTTCCTGCTATGATTTGTGTGGACGATGTGCCATTTCCAACAAACGTCATACTTCCGACCAGGAACCCCCCGCTGTTAACCCATGTGCCTGTTTTGATGTCCCATACTGCGAATCCAGTCGTGCCAACACTAATGGTGGTCGAGGTTGATAACTCAGTGAAATTTCCTACTACCAGTATTTGATCGTTCGCCAACCCGAGATTCGTGACTTGACCTTTGAGGCCAGCACCGAGAGGGGTCCATAAATCTTTTTGCATATCATACATAGCAATGCCCTGAAGTTTCCCCCCAAAAGAACCAGATGTGGTATCGTTGAAGGCACCGGCCACAAACAGCTGATCGTCAAACAGAACGAGCGATACAACAGGCCCGTTAAGTCCCATATCAGCTATATTTACCAAGCTGCCACCTTTAAACATGACAATATTAGCCGCACCAGACGATAAGGCGAAATCCCCTCCGACAAAGATGACACCGGAAGAGTGATGAACAACTGCAGAAAGGGCGACGGACTTCGAAGCTATCAAGCCACTGCTACCACCAAGCCCATTGAAAAGATCAAATCCAATGGCATCTAGCGGAGTCATTGATGTGTTAGGGAGAATGTTGGTTCCGTCGATATTTGGGCTAGCAGCATTGACACTGCGAGGCCATTCAATGAATCCAAAGCCATCCTTTGACCCTTGCACACTTCCAGGTTTACTTTCGGAGGACGCATTCGACGAATTGCTACCCACAGACTTTAGGACAAATTGAACTCTGTCTGCTACCAACTCATATTTGCCCCCCTCGCCATTGCCAGCAGGACTGTCGGCTAGAGTCATGGAGATAGTTGCCACAAAATTGGGAGAGGACGAGAGAATGGGACCGCTATAAATGAGGATCGTGGCGTCTTCTGTATTTTGCTGGGAAATGGTTGATACCCAGGGCGATAGTCCTATACCCGGAAAGACTGTCACTTTGACAGTGGTCCGTAAGGGACAATCCTGGAAATTAGCGCATCCAGGGACAAGAAGGTTGACGTCGTAATCCCCAGAAGCGGACACATAAGGGATCCATGTGAAGCTGGGACCTGATGTTGCGGAAGTACCCACGTCAACAGAAGAGACGAGTACCGTTTGTATCGTTCCAGAAATATTTGTGTTCGCCACTTTTGCAACCCAGGTACTAGTACGCGTTGTATTGGATGGATTGGGTGCAAAACATGACAGACCATTGTTGGAATCGATTGAGGATGCAAAGGCTCCGGATGAAAGGAGTTGGAGCAGATGTAGACCTGGGGCTACACCGATGTACTGTGAAAGCTTTATCTGGACACCAGTTATTGCAAGGGCATTTCCGAAAAGAAAATCTTGGTATAAGATAGAGGAATCGGTCGACAAAGGACAAGGATTGGAACAAGTCCGGGTCTGACCGGTGGCAGGGTCCAAGTATTGAAGTGTTTGCACTGTGTTATCAGGGATAGTCGTGACACTATTCAGCAAGAACATTAATAATGCATTTGAGGTAACAATATATATTGAAGGGCGTACCTAAAGCCGGTAGTCCCATGGCCACTTTGGAACGTGTTTCCGAGACGTATTCCGCTGATCGACATGAAGCTGAATGTGCGAATTGTCACAAGTGCTTCATTCCCATCCGCCACAAACCACGTATTACTTGGGCCATCTGGACCGGATGGGCAAAGGACAGATGTGATGTTGCTGTACTGACCATCAATGGATGATGGTGATCCATCAACCTGAGCCTGTTGCAAAGGAACAGGTACAAGAGACGAGGAAAATGGCGTTGCGCCCGGGGAGAAGGGTACGTTTGGATTATTGGTGCCGTTCAAGGCAATGGATCCACTGCCCTGGAAAGAGGCGATGAAAGAACCAGCAAAAAAGAGACTCGAGTCTGAGGAGTTTGTCGTGATAGAAAAGACTGTAGACTGTGCCCCGGAGATACCCACAAAAGGTGGCTTCGACCACGACCCCGACTTGACATCCCATAGGGCAACCGACAGTCCGGGGGATGTGAAGCTACCTCCCACCCAAATTTTCCCATCCTTCGCGTCGCAAAACATAGTATTGACCTGGCCATTTGGGCCATTTGAGCCTAAGGGGGCGAATGCGCCTGACGAAGGTGTATAAGACGCGACGTTACTGGCAGAAGTGTCGGCGATGGATGAAAAAGAGCCACCAAAGTAAAATGCATTGCCGAGAGTGCAGCCAGTTAATATACGTCCAGCCTGATTGGTAGAAGCGAGCCGAGTCAAGGCGCCGTCAGAGGAACGCGAGAGAATGGTCGAGGTGGTGGGGTCAAACGACACGGAGGAGTTGCGGAAAAGATCAAGACCTGCAAATGTGCCAGCTAGTCCGACTTTTCCCATACGATTGAAGTCGACCTGTGGAAGGGCAGCGAAAACAACATTTGAAGAAAGACAGAGGACAAGAAGGAAGGGTAATGGCATGTGGATACTGGGGTATAAAGAATAAGAGCTAGATGTGTTAACCCTTATATATATACACGTACCGGAGATCACCAAACATTACAAGCATTGCACCCCGCACTGGCGCTTGCTGGCTGACTTGAGCGTCGCAGACTGCCTGAAGTTGGGTGCAGACACCAACGATGGTCAAATTTCAACCAAGCTCGGCTTTTTCCGGTTCACATGGAAAATGCGTGATTCTATAACACTTGTACACATGTAGGTAGTTTCAATCCTTGTCGCCTTTCACAACAAATGTCGTAGTGTCTACATCCATACCAACAGGTGTCAAGAAAGGTGATGTTTTCTCGAACGACCTGGAGAGTTCAGATCGGACTTGAGAATAATTTTATTCTTGTTTCTTTTGTTACTCACTGGGGATACCGGAATCGATGCACCCTCGCTTTCTTCGCATCACCGAGCAGCAGATTTCCCTCTGATACTTCCTGCTGCAATGCTGCGTGTTTAGCGTTCAAGTCCAGCCACAGGTTTCGTGGAGAAGTGTACATCGAGATCCAGCGTGTCAAGTAAACATCCTCTGTAGGTTCGGGTGCGTATTTGTATGTGCCAACTGCAAGCAATGAGCAAAGCACAGCGTAGCCCAAAAATGAACCACTGAATCCTGTTGCAAGTTGTTGTCAGTATCTCAATATGACTAGACAACAATAACCTTCTTTAGGATAATGGTCTTGGTAATGAGCTTGGTTATGGTCTTGGTGATGAGCTTGAACGGATGTGGATGCTCTTCTATACGCGGGAAGTGGAGATGTTGGTCTCTGCCGCGCTAGCAGAGCAGCTCTTGTTAACGACATGAGTGAAGGCGTTTTCGTATGGACAGAATATACAATTACAAACAACCATGATTTATTGCCTGACATGTACATGTAACTCGTCGCTCATGCCTCTCACGTTCATAATTAAGAATCCAACGAGAGAATATTTGCTGCGTCTAAGATGAAGTTCAAGTATGTAGCGTGAAATAACTTGAAAGAGAGGCTTTTTTCGGTCAGGGCCTGTCAGGGCTCGTGATCTTGATCAATCGCGTCGTCTAGCCGGACGGCGGACTTGCCTTCTACTTGTCTTTAAGTAAACTATTGTCAGAGAATATGATGTGTACGTTACTTTCTATCATAAACCTTGCAGCCATTAAATAAATGCCATCCTCTCAGCCAGTACTAGTCAACCTGCTAGGCAGGGCTCTATGGATGAGGAGACTCGTCAGAAACTCGAGAAACGTCTCAGTGAGCGACCTGACAAGAATGAACTTGTTGAGCGCAACATTCTCAAAGGTACGGCATTTTCAAGTCGCTCAAAACTATAATGGAAAGTATTTTCAGATGATAAGAGTGTCGCTCCTCGGCTCATAGCCGCAAGGGAAAAGCTGGAAAGGTCACGATTGGAGGTACTAAAAAACTCAAATATTGATGTTGTCTACTAATCCTAAGACGCAGGACAAGTTGGACCATGCACTCCAACAGCGTCCTAAGCCTGATGAACTTGTTAAGAGTGGAATTTTGACTGGTGCGAATGTCCAGGAACATTCTGGGAATAGTATTGATATTGTCGTTTCAGAGGAAGAAGCACCTCCTGCCTGACGCGTAAACAACGACAGATATGATGTGGAAGGTTGTTGCTCTCTGCGATCTTGCTCTGGCCATCGCATATGTAATATCAGTGTACTTGCTATTGGATATAACGAAATCTGGATACTCACTGTAGATTTTGTCCGGTGATTAAGAGAATATATCCAGGTTCTTGGCATTATTGTCTAACTATCTCGACTCCGTGTCTCTCTCAACCTTTCTCTCATTTCAACCGCAGCTCTCCTGGTTCCAGCACTTCCCACCCACCCTCTTCGAGCCAGCCAGCCCACTAACTTGGGGGTCAGAGCAGCGGTTAATCCCACCCGGAAAGGGAGAAATAGAGTTTTGTGGATTGTGTATGCCAAAACAAGCATCGCATACAGTCCTTCCTGTCCAGGCTGATCTGATGGACGAGTAGTGCTTTCGACTTCGTCCTTGCCAGGTTCTGCGGGGTGGGAATGTATTAGGCCTGCTATCGTTTCTTTTATACTGGTGGCGACTTGAGAGACATATTCGGCGCCAAGGAGATTTACACCAGCAAATGCAACGCTCAGATCGAGTGCAGAAACAATGAGGTATACTCCAAGAGCATACCAACCATATGACTTGATGAGGTGCTTCAGACGGCGGGAAAGGGTTGCATTGGGAGGTGGTGGATCAAGGGCGGGGCGAGGAGACGGTGGGGGTGAATTAGACAAGAGAGAAGGGAAGAGATGAAACGGGCGCGAGTTATGGTGGGTGTGGACGGAGACTGGTGGTCGTAGGCGAGTGATTGGCAAAAGAGGTGCAGGAATTCGAGGTAAAATCGCCTTGAAAAGAGGGAATCGAGGAAGAAAACTACGAAGTATTGTCAGTGACATTGGAGAGTTGTTGGAGAGCATTGACAGCTGTCATCACGTGACTCATACAAGCAAAGGGGAAAAAAAAAATCTCAAGCAAGCTCAAGGTTGATCGATGGCTGGTTCAATCCATTCCTCAAACTTCCGTTATACTCAGGGAGCCACCTGGTAACTTCCTCTTCCTCCTACATCATCCGTCGCAGTATAAACTCTCCAGGAAATCAATCTTCTCAACCTTACACTCTCTGTTTCCCCATTACATGCATCCGGAAGCTGCCCTCAGTGGCCCAGATCTTTTCCATTTGCCAGTTGCTCGATAGCATCGTTACTTTTACGCAATGGTCATAGCTGACGATCATCGTGCCCCTTTCGAAGGGCCAGAAAAACTTCTCGAAATTTGGTTCGCCCCTTCGGCGGCTGACGTGCCCGACGCTGCCGTTCCATCCACGGACGGCAGAATAGGGCTCCGAAAGATTGATAGGAAAATTTGGGAACAAATGCTTGACATTGTCAAATGCCAGGTGCTCAGTGTGATCGAAGGCACCGAAATGGATGCCTATCTACTGAGGTTCGACTTGATCCTTGAATCAACAGTTTTCACGTTGGCTGATCATTTTCCAGTGAATCATCTTTCTTTGTCGCTCCCCATCGCCTCATCCTTAAGACTTGTGGAACAACTTTGAACCTACTAGGGCTTCCCCGCATTCTCGAAATAGCCGCACTAGAAGCAAACTTGCCCACTGTGCATCGTTGCTTCTATTCACGTAAATCTTTCATGTTCCCCGAACGTCAGTTGGGGCCACATCGAGATTGGAAGCAAGAGGTCGAATACCTAGACAATATTTTCAAGGACGGTGCTGCGTACACCGTCGGAAAGGTCAATGGTGACCATTGGTTGCTGTATTTGACAACCCCAGAAGGAGAAGAGTCTCAAATTCCAACTCCCGCTCTTTCTGATTCTGTGGGAGACAATCTGCTCCCCGATTTTACGATAGAAATCCTCATGAGTGGACTTGCACCTGAGGCGCGACAGCAGTTCTTTTCTTCCCTATCACCTTCCGATGATCCACATGATCATGCTAGCGTGCTCTCGGATACTGTTGGGATATCTGGGATATTCCCTCCTCATCTTACAACTTTGGACGCGTACTCATTCCATCCATGTGGTTATTCTGCGAACGCCCTTATTAATTGGGGTTCCGATCCCTCTTGGAACTCTCCGTCTAATTTTCCAGAACACGGCATCGATGAGACCCCCAGCAATTTTAGAGAGGGATACTATACAATCCATGTCACTCCCGAGGAGGGTTGGTCATACGCCAGTTTTGAATGCAATGTTCCATCCCATTCCTCCCGAAGCACTCGCACTGTCCCTGACCTTAAATCCCTCGTCCAACGCGTGGTTGCGATCTTCCAACCATCCCGCTTAACCCTTACTCTGTTCATCTCGAGCAGAGGAAATGAAGTTGAGCAGGGGGAAAGCATTGAAGCAGTCCAGCGCGCATTTAAATTGGCATTGACGGAGGCAGACTTTGATGGTGGTTATTCGTGCGTCGATTCAACCAACATTCAACGAAGCGCGGATGGAAACTGGAAGCGATTGTATAAGAGGACTGACAAGATCAATTACGAATTCGGAGGGTACGAACTTGCGTTTGCCAGCTTTGAGATCAGATCGTGAGGCAGGTATATAGAATAAGGTTCTCTGTATGTTTTCCTTTTGCATCGGCTGGCATTTCAGCAATGATTGAGGGTCGACATACTGACTACGGCATTCTGGGCCAAAAAATAGCGATAACATTGATCAGAAATTGTGAATTTCATAACCATGTTTTTATTGTTGAAATATATATTGTCTTGTTTAGAATATTCCTGATGCATTTGGCTGCGAGACTAGCAGGCAAACTGTTTTGAATGGGATTGACCCCAGGTTGAAAAGGCAGATTTGCACTGCAAACAAATGCATGTTATGAAATTGACACTTTTTATATGTCAGTGTTATCGTTGAAATAACAGAATTGATGTTAGATAGAGGTGACCCGTTCGCGTTATCATCCTGACGACCGTGCCTTTCCTGCCAAAGATGACAGCGCAATGTAAGATAGCAATTGATTCAGAACTTCACGTCATCCTGTGCGGCCTTGATCATCATGATTGTGTTAACGTTACCTGGCCAACTTCTGTCAATTGCCACCTGCGCGGCGTGTCTTCCAAGTCAGCCGTCTTCTCGCCAGCTTCCCGGCGCTGGTCTCTCAATGTGGTTGTCTCAGACTGGCATATGAAGTGTGCCGATCCTGTTGGCCGGGCGATTAGATTCATGCCACAAAAACACTTCTCAGCGACTCCATTGCTTGTTATCTCACTTTATGCACCAGAACTGAAGTGCTGACGATCCAACTGTCTGTCATTCTATGTTATCTGATGTCATCTCGCTCCCTGTCGCGACTTCTTTCGAGCACTCGCAAGCTCTTGAAGAAGTAAGCCACTTTGGGCTTACAGATATGGGTTATACGGGACAAGGACCTTGGACCTATCATATCCTCCATGATCCAGCATTGACAAGAGAACTTGCCCAAATGTCCAGAGCCAGAACCTATGGCTGTGTTGACATCATAACGCTCCAGCCTTGCCCCCCTCATATATATTTATCACAAGACCGCTACGTGGTAGAAAAATGGGACCTTCCAGGAGGAACTTGGCAGTTCAACGGTGTTTTTGATGGTAATTATATATGAAGTCTCTGGACGCACCATTCCTCAACTCGACGCAGGTCACTTGAATCATCAAGCTGTGGATTATGTCGTGCGAACACTGCCGCTTGACATTAAACAATCCCTTCACTCTGCACTCTCTACCCACGAGAATATCCCCCCCACCCGTATTTCGGAGATTTTGCAATCGTCAGTAATCGGAATTGACGATTCCATTACGTCACAATTTCTCGACCTCTTTCCAAAGGACGTAGACAATCTGAGTCGCCTCAAGGACTCCGACATTCGGCCCATCCTAGATCAGAACACTGGAGGCATTCGTAATTGTGATATTACAGCCAGGAGCCTTGGTGGAACAACCCTAATCCTCAGTTTGACTGATTCCAAAAGGAATATGTGGATTGCAAATCTTGGAGGTAAGATAAGTACTCTAGACTTTGCGATATCCAATTACTCATTTGAACAGATTGTCGAGCAGGTACTTGAATCGCTATGTGTTCTGGGACCAGGCTTAACTTTGGTTGCAGTTTTAGGGTTTCGCAGCCAGGATCGATGGCGTGGTATTCAGCTTAATTGGATCCATGATGCGAATAATATGGACGAAGTTCAACGCATCAGAGATGAACATCCTGATGAAGTTGATGTAATCCGAAACAATCGTGTGATTGGATTTTTAGAACCGACTAGAGGTAGGTTCAACAGCATAGTTCTTATACTTACTTGTTTTATTTAAACGGAACTATGCTCACAGCCATTGGCGATGTCTGGCTCAAGCTACCTGGAGTATATGCTTCTCGAATATATCCTAATCTCACACAAAAGTGGATAGTACCAGAAAAGTTCATTGAGTATTCCAAGCGAATTTTAACTCCTCCGTATGTTTCCAACATTCCTGATGTGTATCATCATGTGCTTCCTGATTCGCCGTGCCTCATATTATTGGCCTCGGATGGATTAGTGTCGGCGTCTCAGTATAGTGGCATGGATCCGCGGGAGATACCAAGTTATTGGATCCAAATTGCTGGACAAGCACTAGACTTAGATCGGAGCTCTAACGTAGCTTTAAGCCTCCTGCGGGATGTGTTGGGTGGTGATGACACGCAGATCGTGTCCCGCAATTTGACGGTGGAAATGGAAGAACGGTGGATGGATGATGCGACTGTCTTGATCCAACGAGTTGGATTCGATTGACAAGCTCCACCCCGCGTTACTCACACGAATAAAATTGTTTGCGTCTACCATGTCCTCCCTCTTCTGTCACCGATCAGGTTCGGCCTTTAAGCTTTAAGACTTGCTGGTTTTAGTGGTCCATTGGCACTCGTCGGTGCTTCTTTTCGATACATAATCATAAGCACTAGCCGTGGATGATTCATCAGGGTGTTTCAAACATGTCCAACTCGAGGCCAACTCGAGCCTCAACTTGGCCTTGAATTGTGAATTGGGACCTCCTGAAATCAGGTAATTATGTGAAGTTGAGGTCGTAGTTGAGGTAACTTGCAAGTTGGGCTTTTGAATCGGGCTCATGAGCCCGATTCCAAACCTCAACTTCAGCCCCAACTGTGGAAAAAGTGAGTTCGAATTGTGGTCGAGTTGAGGTACAAGTTGAGGGTTGAGTGTTTGAAACACCCTGATAATAGGGTGTTTCACACACCTCCGGTATGACCCTCAATTTGCCTTCGAACTTGACCCCGATTTGAAGAAATCCAGACCGAAGTTGGACACCAAGTTTAGGAGCATACATTAGGGGTTTACAGACCTGTGTTCCGGAGCGTGTTCAGCTTGATTTCGAGTCTGAGTTCGAGTCTGAGTTCATGTACTTTTTTCGCTGGATTCGGTCAAACTCAAGGTTTGCTCTGACACCCCAATCAACTTTTTGAGTTCATGTCGAAGTTCATCGCATTTGCCTGACGGACATTGAAATATATTATCTTTTGATACTTAAGACTATTGTCGAGTACTTGCTCCCTAATTTTTGTTTATTTGAATAATGCGAGGGGGGACAATACAAATGTTAAGGATTTTTATTGAGATAACATAACTAACCACCCTCGCACGCAGCGAGGGAGGGACTACAAAAATAATGACTGATAGAAAACAAAAAAAAACTCCCTTGCGAAAAACGTGAGTCATTCGCCCTGCTCATTTCCCCCCGCTGTTTGTTGGTCATCCCGCTTCGTTCATTGTTATTGTTGTCCCTGTCCTCCCCATCGTCGCCTGGTCCCTGTCCCAGTCTTGGTAGTCGTCGGCCTTGTTGTTCTCGCAGCCCTTATCGCCCTGTGGTCCTGGGTCATAGATGGCAGGTGGAAGGGAGCCGGGTTAGGCAACCAACACTGAGGTGGACAGTTCAGACAGGATCAAGATATCTTCGTTGCACAGAAGTGGGAACGAAGGTTGAATATAAAAAAATAACGGTCTATATCAAGGGATCTTCGGACCGT
>QMFE01000591.1:0-19373 GCA_003314665.1 Tricholoma sp. MG77
GAGAAGAACTAAATAAAAAAGAGAAAACTTACCAAAACGGCGTCGACAGCCGTCGACACCGTGTTTTGTGAAAGACGTGGCACTTGCGTCGTCATTCTGTCTTGATGGGAGGGCGTGGGAGCGGCGCTGGTCGTCGTTTATGGAGATCGGAGGTGGGAGGAGCGGTGGGAGGGAGTGGTGGTGGTCGGGTGTTGTCGTCGCAGATGGTGGATGTTGTGGAGGTGTGTGCTGGCAGTGGCTGTGACAATGTTCACACGTGCAGTCACAGCCACACCCAGAAGTGTACTTAGTGATCGATGTTTCTGTAAATAGTATGGCTATTTAGTCTAGTGGTTATGACTGTCAGAGTTATTCCCACGATACCACTTGGCTGTGGTTCAATCCTTGTGGCTGGCAAATATTTTTCTTATAATTAGTAAGGGTGTACATGGAGTCTACATAGAGTGTACATAGACTCTACAGTCTACCTATAGTCTACATGGAGTCTACATGGAGTCTATGTATAGTATTTAGTGGGAGTCCCACTACTCCTTGTAAATACATGGAGTTTACTGGGAGTCTACATGGAGTCTACATAGACTTGCCATCAACATGAATTCCATGTTTGGTGAACCCATACTCCACCTAAAGTCTATGTAGACTCCCAGTAAACTCCATGTAGTCTACATAGACTCCATGTATACATGTGGGGGAGTGTAAAGCCCTCCTAAAACCAGGAGATCAAATGCTATGTGAGTTTCAGTAAGTAATATCGGCGGAAAATGATCAGAGTTCCGATGGAAGTCCGGTTTGCTGGAATGGGATGTAACAGGTGTGCCGTGACTGCAAAAGCCATATATCCACCATGTAAGCTGCACGCTCAAATCTAACAATGGTGTTTGTTAATGAAATATACTGAATTAGTATGTAAAATACCTACCTGGAGATCAGCCCCATCAGCCCAAGTATACCTTAACAAAAACCAGGCATCACAAGCTAATCCCAGACAGGATACGTAGGTACTGAAGATTAACAACTGTAAAGCATAACTGTTGGTGATATATGCTGAATCCTTCAGAAACCCTAGAAAGGGAATGGAAATGCTGCAGATCTGTGAACAATGCAGAGCCAGAGCCAAGCAGTCGGCTTACCTTAGAACACCAAACAGCTGAATAGGCTCATGCATCAGCTGTTTACAACCGAAAAATCCATACAAAAACACATACAAAACCTGCCACAAAGCACCATTCCGAATACAATCTAGCGAGGATGGCTGAGAAATCCTGGTCTGAGGCTTTGCGAAATTGGGAGTACGATGTGAATAACGCGACAAAGTGTTCAGTTCTCATAAATTGTATAGTAGAATCCATGGTACAACTGTAACGTCAATGTTGAGAAGATGATCACCTGAACAAACAGTGACAAACACACCTTAGACGCCAATGTAAGGATACAACAGAAAGGAAGTTGTCTTGCTATAAATGAAGATCGAGATTGAAGTGAACGACGATGAAGAATACCTTCACCAAGGTTTTGACTTTGCCGGAAGCATTCTAGCATCCATGACAGCAAATCGCTAGAAGTTTGCTGCAAAGGTCACAGACAGGATGACAGAGTTGCATCACTCAAGACCCATATCAGAATGAATCTCTCTTGAAGAAATTCGAACAGTGTAATACAAACATGGCATCCCAAGTTGCATCCCTGGCTATTGCCTATGGGGCAAAGGCAGGGTTCAAGCTTCTGTCACCCAATACTAATCTTGATGTTCATTTGTGCACATAAAGAGGTAGGCATCTATGTGTCGCACAATGGAATGAAGTTATTGGTAGAGGTGAGTGTCCGACAATGGCTGGTTAGCCAAGTTTCCAATGGTAGGTACCAATATGGATCTTGACATCCGTTGCACACTTGAAGAAACATGTCAGTTGTACACAGTCATATATACAGTAATCAGTTAGGAGGTGCATACTATAGGGTGAAATAAGTAACCACACCTCCAAGCTGATGAGCAATGTATACATACCACATTACCCGGTCAACAACACATTCTCTCGAATCATATGGCACTGCTCAGTATCTTAGAAGGAAATCCAAGTTAATAGCCAATGAAACAACAGCCAGTCCATCAACATCGAAAGCGAATACCGGAGGAATGGACAATGCGGACGATGCTAAGTCCATTGTTGACGACACTTAGAGCTTGTTCAGCTGCATGGGAAATTTCCGATTCCCAAACTAACATGTTTGTATCTGCTATGTTTCCCGTTGCCGTTGCCATCGGACTTTGAATTCTGGGTGCAGTTCTGCACGCTGAGAGCCTCAGCATTAGTGCTACAATCTGGATGCTGCTGCACCCATGCTTTTCCCTCATGGATGGACACACTCTTATACAACACTTTCGCCACATTATCTCACTTGCTTCCCTTGCTTACACCTTCACTGCCCTCCACACCATTCAGTATTCAATGTGGAACCATGACAATGACCATGACGACGATGCTCAAACTGCCGGAGATTATGAATCTACCAACTTTACTGCCTCATCTTCCACCCACGACACTCCAGCCACTGCCAGTTCCTCAGAAAACATTGAGAAGACAAGTGGCCGATGGACTGAAAATGAAATCAAGCTCCTCATCGACTATGTCGAAGCAAATTGCATTTGACGACTGCACGAGGCCTCAACCTGAAGAAGTCAGAATTCAACAAGGCTCATGCTACGGTAAAGTCAAAGGATGCGAATCAATGTCATTACAAATGGGGTCATGTATGTATCTTTGTGATCAATGAGGGTTTTTATCACTGACACTCCATTATAGCTATGTGCTATGTACAAGGCAATTTCACAGTGGGATAAGAAGTCTGGTAGTGGCTGGCATGATGATTACGGGGCCAACGTGCGAACCACAAGTGAAAAACAGGTATTCGAGGATTTTATAAAGACACCCAAGGTAAGAACACAATCACTCTGGTTAGGATGAGCTTCTCCAAGTCACTGACGATATAAACAGCATGCTCCACTCAAATCTTTTGCAACGAAGCCATGGCCACATTATCCTAGAATGCAAGGCTTTATGCCTGGTACCCAGCCTCATGGAATGCATGCTTTCGACCCCAGCAGTTCGTCCTCCCATTCAGCTGCCCAAATGATCAATACCATCAATGGGGAGGAGGATGGAGCAGAGGATCGAGTCAATCTTGATTTACCTTCAGCGAACATGCCAGCTGCGCAAGCCACCACCTCATCTCCTCCCGCCAATCCCGATCTTGGCACCTTGTCATCTGGTGGAACCTCTTCTGTCGTATCATCCTTTTCTCCACCCAATCCTGTCGCTTCCTCTTCCTCTGAAGGCACTCAGCCTCCATTATCTTCCACTCTTCCCTTGTCAGTCCATCCCCAAGCTACTCAGCAACCTGACACTTCTATGGGCTCAGTACATTCTATTGATACTAGTAGTGATATTGGTTGAAAATGCAAGCGCGACGCAAAATCCATGAGTAGTATGCAGCCCTCCAGCTCGAAGCAGTCATCGAGGAATAAGACCAATGATCTGAACCCTGTTATTATTTCTAGCACTCTTAATTCAACTCTCAACCGCATGGCTGATGTGATGGAAAGGAGTCTCAATGCGACTGTGCCTGCCACTAACCCTTCCGCTGCTGCCTCTTCTATTGTTACTTCTCCTCCTGAACTCCACACTACTCAGCTCTCATCAACACCCTCTCAACCTCTCAGCCCTTTATCAGCATCTGCACCTCCTGCAGAAATTCTCGAGCATGCGATCAGCATCATATCAGCGGATGATAGCTTTTTATCGGATGATGAATTGTTTGCAGCCTCCCTCTTCTTCACCAGTGCATTGGAAGATGCTGTTCGCACCGCACAAACTTTTGTTGCTCTCAGCAACAAACAAGCCATGCAGCGTCGCTTCCTCCTTCGCCAGCTCGAGATCACTGCTCTGCTTCCGGGAAAAGGCAAAGAGAAGGCCGTAGAAGGTGATGAGATGGAGTACTAATCTGTTGTCTCGACTGTTTTATATCACTATGGCTGGTCCTGGACTCCTCACTTGTGTATGTACTGCTTTGGGTATTGTCTTTCATTCCTGTTGCTTTACATCCTCTTATTCCATTCTGTATGGTTACCATCATCTCATGCATCTTGTATTACTCTCACATTTTTCTTGTGCTCGCTGAGAATATATTTGTGCATGGCATTGACCAGTCAGTAATATGAACTACTCGCTACCTGAAAAATCGTCACTACTCTCTGAGTCTGCCATGTAGTTCAAGTAGCTTTCCCACATCTCGTTAGCAATATTAATCCTGCGTAGCTTGACCTCTGAATTTGCCTCATCATCATCCTCTGCAATGAAACCACCATTGCCATCATCAATGTCTGGAGAAAAGGGTGTATAAGCTGACTGGTATGGATCAGTGGGTAATGCACCTTCATCATGGTCAATTTCATGAATAAAATTCTGAAGAGCACACAGAGCAACAGGAATGCGAGCCTGGAAGTCGAGGGGATAATGGGGAGGGAGGAGGAGAATCCAGAATTGTTGCTTGAGAACTCCAAAAATACGCTCAATAACATTGCGCGCTTGAGCATGACGAAGGTTGAATAATTCCTTTGTGTTTGCTGGGCTATAGGGTTATTTTAACAAAAATATTAGATATATCAGACAAGGCAAATACCGAACACCTGCAGCGCCCCACTCCTGAAGATGATACCGAACACCATGAAAAGGAACCAGAAGTTCCTTGCAATGAGGATATCCTGCATCTGCAAGATAATAGAATCCTTCAGGTACCAAAAATCCTTTTGCCAATGCATCAGCCCAGACCCAAGCATCAGTTGCCGAACCTTCCCAGCCTGTAAGAATGTATGTGAAGAGCATGGCAAAACTACATATGAAGAGACAGTTCTGTGAAAGAAAGCCTTTTCGATTCCAATAGAGACTTTGGAGAGCGGCAGGTGGAGATATGGTCATTTTTTGAAAGTATCTGCTATCAGATTGGTAGATCATCATCGCCAATGATCACAATACCCACTTGGAAATTGTCCCATTTGCCCGCTGAAACTGTTCTCCAACATGACGTATAGATAAGCCAGTGACTGATGTATATGGAAAGATTGCTAGCTGTTCCTCAAGTGTCACATATCTCGTATTACCATGGGCCATTGACTGCAGCTCCCTGATCAGAGCATGGAAAACATGCTTATGGACTCCAAGTTCAGTACGAATGCGCTCAGGATGACCATGCAGCAGCTCTTGAACCCATGCATAGCCAGATAAGATCGATGTGTGATAGGGCTCTTTCATATGATAGCGAAAAATTAGACAGATGAGTGTTGGCAAGAGAAGTGATAATTGTAATGTGATCGCAAAAATAATGGTACGATGTAGATGCATCCTTGCTTGGTCTGGATCCATTGCGATGATGATTTAGTTGTTATCTACACTGAACAAACATCTGCACACCAATGCTGATGAGAATTCAAAGTCCGACGGCAACAGCAACGGGAAACATAGCAGATACAAACATGTTAGTTTGGGAATCGGAAATTTCCCATGCAGCTGAACAAGCTCTTAGTCTAGATCACTAAAGGCTAGATTTCCAGGATGCTAAGTCTAGGGAGACACGTTCACGAAGGACACTGAGTCTACATCGTTATAATTGGGGAGACCTGGTGAAGTATTGTGGGTGGTTGGAACGGCTGTAGTCCCACACAGGCCATCTCAGGTGCCAAAGAAGGAATAACCTCAGATGGAAGCCAGACTTCAAAATGTTGAGGTTAAAATCCTGAGCTTCCTTCAAACCAATGAGTGAGATGTATACATACCACATTACTCAATCGACAACCCATTCTCTCGAATGACACCGCTGAACATTTCAGTAGAAGTAAATTCCAATTTTGCATTCCTGAAAACATAAGTACCATGGAAAGTGCAACACATCAATATGTTGAGAAACTGCAGAATTCATGATCATCTAGTGGGTGCAATACACCAACCTGAGGTTAAACAGCATTATGATTGAGAGCTGAGACCTCAAATCAAAGCAAAAGACATATATCCAGACAAGAAGCATCACGATCCTGAGTTAATCGCAAGCACCAGACCCTTGCATTCCTGCATAGGTCGTGGTTACTGGACAACAGTTCATCTTAGTTCATCTTGTTGAAAATTGACAATCAGAGTTACCCAAAATCCTTCACGTGGACTTCTGACTTTACAGCTATTTGCAGAATGACACAATATGACCCAATGATCAATGAGTTGACAATGTCTGTCATCCAGCAACCATGACCTATGCAGGAATGCAAGGGTCTGGCATTTGCGATTGACACAAGATTGTGATGCCTCTTGTCTGGATATATGTCTTTTGCTTTGATTCAAGGTCTCATTCTTGTATTACACAGTATTGTGCCCACTAGATGATCATGAATTCTGAATCTTGCTACAGTTCAATGTTTCTCATTTTCATGGCTGATATGAATGTTCTTACGACTTGTTTTGGATGCATGTTCACTTCAATTTTCAGTTTCTCAAACATATTGACATATTGACATATTGACATATTGACATATTGACTTGTTGACTCTATATTGCACTTTCCGTGGGACTCATGGGGATTTACTTCTACTGAAATATTCAGCAATGTCATTCGAGAGAATGGGTTATCAATTGGGTAATGTGGTATGTATACATGTTGCTCATTGGTTTGAAGGAAGCTCAGTGTTATAATCTTGACATTTTCCAGTTCGATTCCCCATTCTGTGTTATCCTTTTTTTTTTCTTTCTTTTTTTTTTTGGGGGGGGGGAGTGCCTGTGTGGGACTGTGGCCATTTCCACCACCCATTGGTCTCCCCGATTATAATGATGTAGACTCAGCATCCTTCATGAATGTGTCTCCTTAGACTTAGCATCCTGGAAATTTAGCCTTTAATGATCTAGACTAAGTGTCATCAACAACAGGCCTAGTGTCATCCGCATTGCCCATTCCTCCGGTATTCTGGTTTTTCATGTTGATGTCTAAATACTTCTATTGAAATGCTCAGCGGTGATGCATGCTTACCTATCATTCGAGGGAATGTGGTATGTATATATTGCTCATTGGTTTGGAGGTCTGGTTACTCATTTTACCCTATAGTGTGCGCCTCCTTACCGATTACTGTGTATACGACTGTGTGCTATATGACTGTGTGGGGCTGATGGCAGCCAACATGCTTCCAATCTTCCAATATGGCCAACTTATGAGTTATGCAGGATTGCCAACTCTGTTTGTTTGTCATCATGGACAGCTCTAATTCAAAGAGGTCTCGCCAAATCCCATCAATAGATGACAAAATAGAAGTCACTTTTTCACCTCTCTATGGACGTGTCAGCTATTACAGCATCACAAAGGGCAAAGAGCTGCTTCACCTCAGTGAATTGCAGCCCAAAATGGGTGGGAGTCAGTGGATGGTTGTTGCCAATAACTCTGACAGAGAGCCTTTGTACCCACACATAGGATAAATCCAACAAACATAGTCAGAACACATCTGCAAATGGGCAGTCATTGCTGATACCCTTCTCCTGCTATGCATTGGTGGAGCTGCAGTGCCTGCTGTTTGATACATATCATCAGCTGCTCCTTCACCCAGGTGATGAGCACTCGATGGTGAGGTTCCTCCTTTCCAGATGGTTGGCTTGCATGATCCAGAGAAGGAAAGGAGATCATGGATTCTTGTTCTCCAGGACACATCTTTGAGCTACATGTTGTTGGCCCAGAATGGAGATCATTGGCTGGCCTTGCAAAACCTGTCTCCTATATTTCATGTCAGCACTGAAACCATTGAATGTGCAGATGCAAACCGAAGTGTTCGAGCCCATAAAAGTTTTTGATAGCAGTGACACCCAGAAGGTCTTGAAAAATATTATATATATCTACCAAGCATGTTGAAACAGCCTCAGATTACTCATAAATAAAGAGCCCACAACCACAAAGGGATTGGTTTCAATCTATTCTCTGGATCAGCCTTTGTGGTCAGCCTTTCTGACAATTCACAAACCAATCCACACTCAAATTTCAAAAGCAATAGAGTGGCAGTCGAACATGATGATCCAGGAGTTGATTCAAGCGACAATTCATGTGGAGATCCAAAACTTGGGATCATTGTTGAATCGGCTGTGTACTCTGACCGAGTCAATTCTCATTATGTAACATAATTTGATCTGCAAATTTATGGGGAGAGTTGAATCATCGTTAAGTGAAATTTGAATCATGATTCACAAAGTTGAAGCGACTCCAGAGGCGATCCAATAGTAGCGGTCAAACATGCCGATTCAACAGTGATTCAAGTCAGCAATTCAAGTCAGCAATTCAAAGGGCGATTTAACAATGTTAAACATCACTTGAATCATTGAATTTTTTGAATCGTTGAATCGCGAATCCACTCTGTGATGATTCAACCTCCTTCTGTTTTCATATGGTAACATTACACAAGATAATTAGAATCAACCCAAAGACCATCTGCGAAAAACTTGGCAGTCAGAGTAGATGCCTGATTCAATGACAATCCACCATACTGAATCTTCACATGAATCACCTTTCAAATCACCTTTCAAATTGTCATCTTTGATTGCCACCAATGATTCAAAAAAAAATGGGCGAATTCGAGTGATGTTTTGTCTTTTGAATCCCTGTTTGAATCTCTGCTGAATCCTAATGTTTGACTGCCACTATTAAATTTTAGGTTCTTCTTCAAGTTGCCTCAGGAGCATGCTTAAAATATTCACTCCAGGGAGATTTTCTCATTATAGCACTAAGATGGGGCTCTTGGTGATTCTGAAAAATCTGATGGAACTGTACTATGCCTAGGAAGTGTGTCCTCTGATAATGCTCGCAGTGGCCCATGCACTGTAGCAAATCCACATCGCTCACCAACATTCAACTTTTCAAGCATCCTTGGGGCTGAAAGAGAGCACTAAAACAACTGTTGTGCCACAGGTGAAACTCTTTGGGTTCATAGACTTGTGAATTTCCTTAGATTCCTTCATAAAGTCCCCTCTGTCAGCTGGCATAAGCTGCATCACATAAAGACTTAAAAATTATTTATTCTTCAAACCAGAAACAACCTGATACAATTACTCTCCCAGTGAACCTTGCCCTTGTTGAGACCATGCATGCTCAGAAAAACCACCTCCAGCTCAACCAAATCACTAGCATTGCTGTCAATGACAGTGTCTTCCCCCAATTTGTGGCATTCGCAGGGTGGTTTGGCTTATCGTGCGAATGGAGCATGTGGTATCATTCAGCTAGGAAGAAGGGCAAGAACAGAGATGAGAAGCAAAGTTCATACAAAGTAAAACTGCTGATTTCGGGTGCTGATGCGGTCACTTGAAGAGCTTGAAGCTTGAACATTAACACTTAAAATCTGTACGGTTGAACCCTTTACAGCCATGAGTAGTATAGGAGTAGGCTACTACTTAGTAGACAAATAAAATTCCAAGTTGTTTGGCCAGGCTTGTAAAATTGCATGTGGTTAAGTCAACAAGTTTTCGCTCCAGCTCTGTACAGTGTACAGTCATTCATTGGGCCCAGGTAAGACTCAGTTTCATTGGTAAGCCATCTTTCAAGTTCAAGTTCTATCATTCTCGCAAATTAGATTCAGTGTCATTCACATACAGCTCAGACCGACTGTGGTTGGGCAAGCTAGACTAAGCGTTGTCTGTGTTTTCCTCCCCTATGTTTTTCATGAATTAGATCCAGCATCATTGGCATACAGGACTGACAGGTTTGGCAGGCAAGACTGAGCATCATCTGCATTTTCTTCCTATGAAAGTGTTTTTTTCCAGTCCATTACATCACTGATTGCTCTATCTCTTAGCTCTCGACACCAACCCATTATGGACTCCACTCGTAATTGCATGCCATTGCTGATAGTTGACATTGCTCACATCACCTTGGCAGACTTAATGAATGATCCCTCCATCCTCCTTCACAATCCTGGCTCTGTCACTAATGGTAAGCTGTGTTGTCATTACCATGTCTCCTATCTCAACAGCCTGTAGCATATACGGCTGTTGATGGTGGGGTGGGAGCAGTTGTACACAATGGCGAATTTTTTGTCACAACTCCCAATCAGGATGTAATTTGGTACCCACCACTTGGAAAGGATCATGATATGTGTCCAAGGAAAGATCTCCACTTTGCAGACAATGATTTCTTGCTCTGGCCTCAACCGTACATTGTTGGAAGGCTGCCTGGTTAGGTAGCCTACACTAAGGTGGACAGGTGTGACGGATCAAGTTATCTTCATTGCACGGAAGTGGGAACCATAAGTTACTACAAGTAGGGGAGAAATAGGGTACTATACCTTCGTTGCACAGAAGTGGGAACGAAGGGAACGGATAAAAATAAGTAAAGATATATATCATAGTGACCCATGTGAGCCAAGGTCCGCATCGGGCATACCAAAGAAAGAAAGAAGGGGCCACGTCAAGCGGGCCGTGTAACGCATCATCAGTTATTCTGCTGATAATTGCATGTGGTTACCAAAGATGGGAAGGGCCGCATCGGTGGGCCGCATGGGTGCAGGTGTGGTTGTTTGTTGGCACGTGGAAACTGTTTGTTGGCACATGGAAACTGTTTGTTGGCACGTGGAAACTGTTTGTTGGCACGTGGAAACTGTTTGTCAGCACGTGACACTTGTTCATCAACTTGTTTGTGTCACATGTTACTTGTTCATCAGCACGTGACATGTTCATGGTGTTGTAGGTGGGGCACATATGTAGGTGCGATGTCGTGAGTCTGTGTGGGCAGGCTTACACCCCTCCCCACTTAAAAATTTTTGGGGGGTCTCAAACCTCCGTTCCATTCTCTTCTTCCCAGCAGTCGAGGGCATCAGTGTCGGCCATTTCTGAGCCAGGGCACCACTCATCGTGTTCCTTCCCATATCCCTCATATCGGACAAGGTATTGTACTCCTCAGCCACGTCTGCGTGCGTCTACGATCTTGTTGATGTACCATTCCTCCATGCTGTCTTTGGTAACGATGGGGCATGGTCGAGCTGGTTCGTGATCGGGGAACAGAAGTGGATTGTTGGGGATGTAGTGCTTGAGTAGGTGCACGTGGAAGCCAGGGAAGGTATTCGGGTTGTTGGGGAGTTTGAGGGTGTATTCTGACCATTCAGGGAATGTGTGGGTGACTGTGTAGGGACCATCGTGTCGCGGCATGAATTTTGCGATGTGTGTTTTGCCTTTGCGTTTGTAATTGCGACAGCGGTTTTCTGTGGAGAGCATTGCGAGGTCTCCAACGTTGTAGACATCCTCTGGCGCTCAGTGTTCGTTGGCATGGTATGCCTGATGAATTTTGGCGGCCGTGAGGTTGTCCTGGGCCTCTTGAATGTCAAGTGCGATGCGTGTGATGATGTCGCGCGCGTTGGTGTGTTCAATGGAGGCGTCTCTGGGTAGGGGGGCGATGGGAGGTATGAGGTGCGTGGATCTTCCTGTCTTCAGTTGGAAGCCAGAGAACCTGGTGGAAGCATTTACAGTGTTCATGAGTGCAAACCATATGCGGGGGAGTTTGGCCAACCATCCCTTTTGATTGTTGTCGACGTGGTATCAGATTGCTTGGTTCACAGTTTTGTTGGTCTGTTCGCTGCTGCCATCAGTTTCGGGGTGGTAAGAGGTGGACATCTTCAGTTTGACGCCGGTGAGCTTATGGAAGGTGGTCCAGAGTTCGGCGGTGAAGAGTGCGTCTCGGTCAGAGACGAGGTTGATCATGAGGCCATTCTCACAGTACCATTCGTTGAAGAGTACCACAGTGATTTGTGCAGTGGTGTAGGAGGAGTGGGTGCCTGCGATGCGTATATCGGCACCAAGGGGGTCGGTCATGGTGAGAATGGTGTCCTTGCCATTCTCTTCTGGGAGTGGGCTGATGAAGTCTAGCACGACAGTGTCGAAGCGGTTGTCTGGCACCGGCAGTGGGTGAAGGGGGCCCGTGGGCTTGGACATGCGGTCTTTGTTGCATTGACATTCAGTGCATGATGGTATGTATGTGTTTTCTAGATCGCGTCTCATATTGGGCCAGTAGTAGGACCCGCGGAGGGACTCATAGCTCTTGTCGAAGCCAAAGTGTCCAAGGGTGTCATGTGCGAGGTTGTACAGTAGTTCGTGGACCCTGAGGTTCTGCGGGATCACGAGTCGGCGACCAACATAGAGGAGGTTATCGGTGAGGGTTGCCCCTTCGATGCTCCCCATGTCGATGTCCTTGGTGAGCTTTTGGGCGAAGTCGTTGGTCTTGTAACTGTTGACAATGGCGTCAAGGAGGGAGCGGTTGGCGGTTATGTTAAGTACACCGGCAGCGGGTGTGGGCGGCGCATTGCGCGTGTACGTGATTGCGCAGGCTGCAAGACAGGCATCTGGGGCAGCGTCGGGCATGTGGGACAGGGCGTCCGCAGCAGTGTTATCTTCACCGCGGATATAGGTGATAGAGTAGTCGAAGTCTGCAAGGTACATCAACCACCTCATCTGTCTTCTTGACATCTCCTTTTGTGATTGGAAATATTCGAGGGTGCGATGGTTGGTAAAGACCTCGAAGTGGGCGCCAAGGAGGTGTGATCTCCATTTCTTCAGCGCCTTGATGATGGCAAGGAGCTCCTTCTCGTGGACGGGGTAATTCTTCTCTGCATCGTTGAGTTGGTAGGAGTCATATGCGACAGGGCGTGCCGTTTCCCAGGTCGCTCCAAAGCTTAGGACGGCACCAGTGCGTCGGTCGCTCGTGTTGGTGGTGACATATATGCTCAATGCCTTGTCTTCGTAATCAATTACGGTGAGACAGTCGGTGCCGAGGACGAGGCGTTTAATGCTCTCAAATGCGGCTTGGTGGTCAGCGGTCCAAGGGGGGAAGACCTTGTCACATTCCTTGTTTGTGAGGGGGGTGAGGACACTTGTGTACTCAGCAAGCATGGGTAGGAAGGTGGCAATGTATCTGGTAAGTCCCAGGAATCCCCAGACATTGGTGGCCATCGAGGGTTGCGGCCAGGTGGCAATGCGATTGGTTTTACGGGGGTCAGGTTTAATCCCTGCCCCGGAGATGATGTGTCTGAGGAAGCAGAGCTCAGTGGCGAAGAGGTTGGATTTGGCCTCATTGCAGTAGATACTGGCCTTGTGGAGGGCCTCGAGGATGGTGGTGCAGTTCCGTTCGTGTTCCTCTATGGATTGTGACCAGATGATGATGTCGTCAAGGTATACATGGCAAATTTTGCCAATGAATTCTCGTAGCGCGTCGGTCATTCGGCGCTGGTGGGTGGCAGGGGCATTGCAGCCCCCCTGCAGCATGACAGTCCACTCGTATAGGCCCCATGGGGTCCGTACCACTGTGAGGTGGATGTCATTGGGGTGTACTCGGGTCTGGAAGAAGGAATTGGTCATGTCCATCTTTCCGAATACTTTTCCCTTCCCGCAGTCAGCGAGGATGTTGTTGACGCGGGGTAGGGGGAAGTGGTCGTGCACTGTGTTAGAGTTCAGCGCGCGGTAGTCATTTACCCAGCGGGGGTCGACATTTAAGTTGGGTATCCCGGCAAGGTATTTGGGTACACAGAATGCCGGTGAGGCATATTCTGAGGAGGATGGTCATAGGCGCCCAGCCTTGAGGTGGTCATCAAGGAGCCTCTTCCAACATTCTTGGTATTTCTTGGGAGCTGCATATCCCTTGCTGTTGTTAACTTTGGTGGGGTCCTTGAGTCGTATCCGGTGGAACATGTGTCCAGGGACTTCGGCGGTGCTATCAGGGAGTTGGAGTGGGAAGCGATCGGCAAATTTGAGTTTCATCTTCACATCTCGCTCCTTGAGGACCTCTTGGAATGACAAGGCCTCAAGGTGGTCATGCACAGCGGCCATGATGGGGCCAGGTAGGAGGTAACCAGCAAGGGCAGGCGGACCTGTCTGTTCAAGTGAGGGTGGTTTGGGAACCCGAGCTTTCTTGGGTGTGGGTGGCGGTGTGGCTCTTGGAGGACTTATATGTCGCAGTGTGGATGGGGGGGGGGGGTTGACAAGGTCATATCCCAACCATCTGTCAACAGCCGTTCATTTGCGAGCATCTATCACAATGTGTTCGGATGAAAGGAATGGCATTCCTAATATAATGGGGAAACATAGGCCCTTATTTACTTTCATCCTTATGACCCTGACTTCCATCTGCCTTGTCTCGATTGTACCTCTAGCTTCACATATTCTGTGCATGAAAGCGGCGAGTTTGACAGTGACGACAAGTTGTTCTCCCTTGCAGGGAGCTTGTGGCATCGGAGACCAAGCGACTCGCAAAGCTCTTGACTAATTACTGTGCAGGGACAGCCAATGTCAATAAGCGCTTTGATGGTGATAGGGAATTCGGTGATGAGGGGACCAGTAAGAGATAAGGAAGCATATAGGTGGGGGACAGTGAAGGGGATTTCGACAGCAGGAGGGATGTACGAGTCAGTTTCGTTGTCCTCTGCATAGTCATGGGCGGCGGCGGCGGCGACAGGTGCGGTGAGCGTCACGTAGGTGTCAGGGTCTGGCCAGGTGTTGCTGGTGATCATAGGGCAGTCCTGGTAGGTGTGGTCGACATTGAACCATCAGCAGCGTGTGCAGCTGTTGTGCACCTCGAGCAGGTTGCGCTCGGCTTGGGTGAGACCAGGGAGGCGTTTGCGCTCAGTATTGGGGGTTTTCTTCCTGCTAGCAGTCGCAGGAGTGGAGGAAGAGGAGGAGGTGGCAGGCGCTTCCGAGATTCGGGAGAGGAGGTCCTTCTTTTCTCCTCGGTGGGCGGGGCGTGCACTGTGGGAGGAGTCGATCAACTTCTGTGTGCGCTCGGTTTCAGCGTGCAGGCATTCATCGCGCTCCTTGACCTCGAAGGCCCAGGTGGCGAGTTCCGTGGAGAGGATGGGTTTGAGGTTGAGGCTGAGCCTCAGGTCGGGGTGGAGGTTTGATTGGAGTTGGACCCGGAGTTGGTCCTTGGTGAGCGCCTTGGTGGGTGCGGAGGTGGTGAGGATGGCATTGAGATTCTCCAGCTCAATCTTCCAGTCCATGAAGGGCTGGGTGCCTTGGGCTGAGGAGAGGATGGTCTCGAGGATGTTGTGCGCCCAGTTCCTCTCGAGCACGAGGAGTGAGAGCTCAGCGAGGTATTTGTCGAGGGAGAGGGCATCAATGCAGGTTTGGTCGGCTTGGTACCATGCGATGAGGCGCGGTTCGAACATGCCTTCTGTGACGTAGCTGACAATGTCGGCGGGTGTGCAGCCACCATGTTTCAGGTAGCATTTGCATGCGAAGGTCCAGGATTGCATGATGAGGGGGGTGATTGTCCCAGCGGTGAGCATGGGGCACTCCTTCATTTTGACGACCTTGACTTCGGCCAGCGTTTGTGAGGATGGAGACATGGCAGTGATGGCGGCGCGTGGTGGTGGCCGGTGACGTGGGCAGGTGGTTGTGATGGTAGGCGACACGTCGTCTTCCGAGGACGAGTCAGAGGCGGTGGATGCAGACAGAGAGGGTGACAGCGGAACCGGGTGGGCGAGCACACGGGTTCGACACGTAGTCGGTAAGGTCTCAAAGTTGGCGGGGTTGCCTGAGTCGTGCAAGCATCATCTCGAGCTCCTGGTGAGGAGCGGTGTGAGGGTTGAGGGTTGCCGAGACAGAGTGGGTTCACCAGACAGAAAGAGTCTTGTCTGTGTCAAAGAAAAAGTGGAAGGCTGCCTGGTTAGGTAGCCTACACTAAGGTGGACAGGTGTGACAGGATCAAGTTATCTTCGTTGCACGGAAGTGGGAACCGTAAGTTACTACAAGTAGGGGAGAAATAGGGTACTATACCTTCATTGCACAGAAGTGGGAACGAAGGGAACAAATAAAAATAAGTAAAGATATATATCATAGCAACCCGTGTGAGCCAAGGTCCGCATCGGGCATACCAAAGAATGAAAGAAGGGGCCAAGTCAAGCGGGCTGTGTAACACATCATCAGTTATTCTGCTGATGGTTGCATGTGGTTACCAAAGATGGGAAGGGCCGCATGGGTGCAGGTGTGGAAGGATGCTGGGTTTGGCAACCTACACTAGACTTAATGTGGACTGGAAAGACAGGATCAAGTTATCTTCGTTGCATAAAGGTAAAGACAAGGCAACGAAGGGGAGGAAAGTTTTTGGTATATGTAATGTAAGAATCAAGGTCCCCGTCAGTTGTGGACCGTGTAGGAAAAAGGCCGCATTGGTATAGCCGTGTAAGTAAATGGCCGCATCAGGTGTAGTCAGGTAAGGAAATGTCCGTGGGAGTAATTAGATGATGCGGTTGTGGAGATGTGGCTGTGTGTGAACATAGGTGAGCTTGGACGAGCTTGGGCGCGTTTCCGACGCTGTGGCTGTGTGTGGGAACATCGGCGAACATAGGCGAGCTTGGGCGCGTTTGCGACGATGTGGCTGTGCATGGGAACATCGGCGAACTTAGGCGGGCTTAGGCGAGCTTGGGCGCGTTTGCAATGATGTGGCTGTGTGTGTGTGAACATCGGCGAGCATAGGTGAGCTTCAGCAGGTGTATGTGAACATAGGTGAGCTTCAGCAGGTGTATGTGAACATAGGTGAGCATCAGCAAGGTCCAGTGAGATCTGTGTGAACATCGGCGAGCATTGGTGAGGTTAGACGAGGTATATTGGTGTGTCTGTGTGTAGGTGACTTGGTGTTGTTGTGTCGGCACCAGGGGAAGTGTGCAGGCATCATAAGTGAGTGGATTTGGTTGTAATGTCGTAAGTATGTGTGGCCAGACTTACAAGGTGTGGTTGTTCGTTGGCACGTGGAAACTGTTCATTGGCACGTGGAAACTGTTCGTTGGCATGTGGAAACTGTTCGTCAGCACGTGGAAACTGTTCGTCAGCACGTGGAAACTGTTCGTCAGCACGTGGAAACTGTTCGTCAGCACGTGGAAACTGTTCGTCAGCACGTGGAAACTGTTCGTCGGCACGTGACACTTGTTCGTCAACTTGTTTGTGTCACGTGTTACTTGTTCATCAGCACGTGACATGTTCGTGGTGTTGTAGGTGGGGCGCATATGTAGGCGCGATGTTGTGAGTCTGTGTGGGCAGGCTTACAATTGTTGAACTATGCCATTTTGCTGCTATTCCTCATCGCCCTGATAGGGACAATGGTCCTCTGTCCCTGATGTGGGATGATCTTCTGCACACCCTATTTTGCCCTTTCTCCCCAACTATCATCACCAGTGTTGGGCAGCTAGAGGGGGGTACCTGTGACAACTTCCAAAAACTAGTCACTTCGATACAGTCCCAAGTGAAAGCCTACATGGAAGATAAGAAATTTCCCTCCAAAAATCAATATGTGATGCAGTTGTCAAATGCTCTTAATCATTCATTTTCTCATCTGGATACGCTGCCAATGACATGGAGACAAATACAGTTCAGCATCTGCAATGTCCAGCAAAACTTTTTAGAACTCATGGGACTCCTTGATTATCTCTGTATCTACAAGCCCTGAATGGATGGTGATGTACCTGTGACATCCCCTGCTGCAACTGTAGGTGCATTTATGATCAGTCCTCAAGTCACACAAGAATTCTTCCATGCAGGGCTTCCCATATGGGTTGTAAGACCTTACAACATCTTGCCTTCAGCTTGGATTAATTCTGTCCAGGAACCATGGAAACCAGAGATCTTTGTATGCCTGCAAGATTCCTACCCAAGATCTCCTGCAATCTTCACAGGTTCAGCGACCAGCCTTGAAAAGTACACGCAGTGGAGCTTTTGGTGGCGCAACTTTATCAAGTATCCCAATCCTTTTGGGTCTTCATCTGTGCTCAAGCCACATCCCACCCCCAACCCCAGCTCATCAGCAAGCCCTACTTCCAAACATGATTTTAAAGGTGAAAACCTGACAACAAGGCAGAACAAAGTTGATAACAAGTATTGCCCATGTATAGTTACCCATCTTGTTGTTGAAATTATCATCTGATTGGTGTTGCTACAGATCCAAAATCGAATCACACTTCAGGGAGGGGCGGTTGCAATAAATTTGTCAAACCAAGTGGTCCCTTCATCCCACCTCCCATTCCAGCTTGGAGAGACACATTGGCATTGGTCAATACTGATCCAAGAAATCTTGTCTATGAATCCAAGCCATCAGATGTGGGTTACACTTTTCCAGATCCTGGTCTATTTGTTGGCATGCTACAGAGAAAACACAGGCTCGATATTTTGAAAATTGGCTTAAGCACTATAAGGAGGTCATTTTCGGCTTTGTCTCCCCCTGTTCAGCTGCTCGCCCATTGTCAAATCAAATGTGGCATTCATTACTTGTTTTTGGCAGATCAACTGCCTCCAATGGATCAACAACGAAAACTGCTGAACAACGGAGATTCATTTCACAGCTCTTTGGAAATGTTGTAGATGAAGATGATGGGGTCCAGATTGCTGAGAGTATCCCTTCCTCAAGTGACATTGATTCCTATGCAATGGATAGGTCAGGAAATTTTATGGGAGCTGTACAAACTTCATTTTAGGTTTGAGCTTTTGGCATTGGACCATAGGGCTTCTGGAACTGCTGAGAATGATGATGTTCATCAAGATGACATCTTGGCATGCATTTCAGGCCCTGCTTGTAGCTCACTCCTTGTTGCAGATGTCAAGTATGCAAACTGGGGTTTAGCAGTGGGATCATGGGTGGAGCAGCTCCCATATCTGCTCACGTTACAAAAGCTAATGAGAAATTGGACTGGATCACCTTCTTCTCTGAGGCACCATGTTGTCAAGTCACACAAGCAATACACTGAGCATGAGGTCCTTACTTTAGAATGAGAAGTTGCTCGCTTCTATACCCAGTCCTTTTTCAATCATTTTGCCCATGCTGCTATCATTCCTCATCATCTTCCACATTAACTTCAGGCCTATCATGTCACTGTTGCTGTCTCACCAAATTCCCCTCCATGCCAGACTGTTTCTGATATTGCATTGCTTTCTATCATAGATTCACTTTCCATCATTGTATTGCCTCCATCATAGTATTGTTTCAATCTTGCATTGCTTTCTATCCTCATATTGCTTTTTATCATCATATTACATTCTATCATTGTATTGCTTTCTATTGTCATCTCATTTCTACTGTCGTATTGCTTTCCATTGTCATCCCATTTGTCGTTTGTCATTATGTTTTATGTTATCCTCAGTCAGCTACATTATTATGTTCCAAAATATGATTTCTGAATTCTTGGCCTAAACATATGTAGTGTTTGAAAGTCCAGTCCATAGGACTGCAAAAAGACCGACAACCGAACTGGACTGCAACCAGTCCTACATGGACTGCGGTTGTGGTCCTAGCTGGTTCAAAAGTGGTCCAGTTGTCGGTCCATCTCATTTGTAGATTAGTAGTTGAAC
>QMFE01000592.1:0-11597 GCA_003314665.1 Tricholoma sp. MG77
AGGATTTGTGAGCCGAAAATATTTGATATGATATTGTCAATTTGAGAAGTCAATTTTATTGTACTGCAAATCTATTGTCTTACATAGAATGTTCTCATGAATGTAGTTGCAATCCAAATCCAGGTCACATATTTTTCATTTAGATCACAATTATATTCATCGGAATGGGATCCAATTGGCTGATGTGCAGGTATGTTCACTGACTAAATTCATAATATTGACCTCACATTTGCCTCACAACAAAATTTGTGAGAACATTCTGTCTAGTACAATGGATTTGCAGTACAATAAAATTGACTTCTCAAATTGACAATACCATATCAAATATTTTTGGCTCGCAAATCCTCCCTTGCCAGAGGTGATTTTCACTTTCATTTTCCCATTCCATTTTTGTTGTCTTTCAAACTATGCTCTGACACCTAATCCTTTCCGGTGACCAAACCATCAACAACTCGGATGCCCCTTTTTATGAACTGGAACACCGGAAGGACGGGGTCATAGGAAGGATTGGATACAGCTCAGCGGTACTGGAAAACAGCGTGGGAACATGCACTGAGGACTTAGCTGATGTTGGGCAGATGCAGAGCTATGCTAAAACACATGGTCTTGGCTTCAACCACTTTCCCAATAGGGTTGCACCTCTTGTTCGGTATCTGGGTGGACCGCAACTTCAGAGCGAGAACTGTGGCGGTCATGCGCACATGCACAAGAGCAGCACATGAGTAGAGTGGATGAGCATAGATGAGCGCGGCATAAGCGCATGTGGGTCATGGCAAGAGATGAACTTAACGAGAATAAAGTGTTTGATGTCGGTTTTCAATTTTCGATTAACAAGTGAGTTACAAGGAACTAAGCTACATTGTATTTAAGCTATGTAGGAAGAGCGGCACTCCTTGCACGGAGCGGCGTATCTCGGATAACTGTACTTAAATAAATAATCGCGACAAGTGAATAGGAAGGTGGATAATAAAAGCGTGAGTGTGATAACACTGAATAAGTAAGAGGACACATGTGGAAATGTATTGGGATGCGCAGATTGTTCAGCAAGGGGGTAATACCACATGGACTTGCGATGGCATGGGAACGAGGTAGTATTGATGACCGAGATGAGCACAAAGGTGTGAGAGCGAGTGAGCGGCACAAGTGTGATGATTGAGAGCGAGAGCACACATGGTCAATGATGAGCGAGCATGCGCTCCTTGTGCGGACATATGCATGCAGGTTGCGCTTGAGTGCGCACAGATGTGTGAGGGTGTAGCACCTACGGAATGATAGTTACATGATTTTCTGGAGTCGGGTAGGGGTTATGGAACGTGGTTGCACGGGACATAACACCCCTCCCTCACACCTCTACTACCACAACAACTCTGTCATCACCTGCTGTCACCACTCCCATGCCCACTCCCACATTGACTAATGCCACCAACCACCACCAACCAACCACATCAGGCCCAAATGACAACAGAGCCCAAATGATGACAGAGGTCATTTGGGCCCTAGGTAATTTATTTTTATATATATTTTTCTTTTCTTTTCAACTAACTAATGTTTTCATTTGCTTTTTCCAGGTTTTATGTATGCTATTTACCATGACACGGTGCCAAGACGGCACACCCACACCCATGCCACCACTATGAGCACTTGCTCATGGGGTGGAACAAGCAACTGGTGCAATGACAAAAAGAAGAGGAGCCATGACAACAAAAACAACATCACAGGATGACACCAACACTGATAACAAGGAGACAGATGACAACAGCAACAACAATGGGGATCAGGGGTTGAAGACCAACAATGAGGAATTTGACAAGGAGGACAACCACAAGATGATGACAGGGATGGAGCTAGAGATGGACAACAACAACAACATTGTAAGTCTGGTGCTCCCATACTTACTACATGCCTTCCTTTCCCTTAGTCTTGGTCCTGCATGCTTCTCATGCACCCCCCCTCTCCAAGTACCTCACCCAGGTGCCCCTGTTCCTGTTCCCTCATGGTGCCCAGTCAGATGCCCTTCATGTTCATGTCTGCATTCAGCCTTATGATGACATAAGGCAAACTTCCTTATATAGAAACTGACCAGCACCAGTTACATATCAAACCTTACTTATTATAGTATAGCCAGACTCTGTAACCACTGCCCTCATGTAGTCCCCCAAGCTCTGGAGAATATATGGTGGTCTTGTCAATGTTGTGTGACTGTCTCAGTGAGCCTGAATGACACAGGCTTTCAAACATGACCAAAACAGCAGTGGCAGTGCATGACAAGGGGGACAATGAGCACAAGAACAGAAGGCGCAGGTGATGGATACAGCACCATACAACAAGGAATGAAAAAGGGCCCAAGAGACATTGTCAACATCTCTTGGGCCATAGGTAAGTTTTTTTCTTTTATTTCATTTCATTGTTACTAACAAAATTAACTATTGATGACAATGACAACTACCCTGGCCCAGCAGAGAATAGGGAAGGGCAGTGGGAGACCCATGGAGGGGACACCCATCAGGTAAGCACTAGCCAACCCCCCTCTTAGTGCCATGTCACTGATACACAATGCCTACCCCAACGTGAAACATTGACCCAGCACCCGCTTCCAGCCCTATGAGAAACTGCTCGTAGGGTCAATTGTGGGTGCAGCTTGGCTAGACCCCCAGGTGTGCAGAGACAACGAGGATGAGACCACAGCCCGGCACCCGCCTCCCACCACTGTGAGCCCTTGCTTGCAGGGCGGATTGGGTGCTAGTGGCCCTGTTACACCTCCACGATGACAAGCACCCAGCACCCACTCCCATGCCTATGAGCCACTGCTTGTAGGATGGATTGTGGGTGCTGATGAGAACACAACTGCTATAGGGAAGGGGAATGGAGATGATCATGGGGATGACAGAAAGGATGAGACAACAGGGACAATGAAACAATGGGGACAATGAAACAATGGGGATAATGAAATGAGGGGCACAACGAAATGATGGGGACACTGAGACAATGGGGATGATGAGGAGGCCCCAGGGACTTTCTGTACATATTAGTTTTTCTTTCATAGTTATTTTGTTTGTATGAAAGAACATATAAACCCCAATTACTCAAACTCAGTAGATAAGTTGTAAAGACCCAAAAAACTAGTATGCCAACAATGTTACTACATATTTTGGTGGCAAAAATAATTATATTGGCCTACTCCCTTCTACATTTGATTCCCATGACTTCCACTGGCAGGGAAACAAGCTTTTTTCACATGTCCTTGGTAACCTCCTATACATGGCAAATGCCGCAAAAATAGATAAATATAGCTCAATGCCAGCATGGTAAATAAATAAACTCACTCCTGACACCCATTCAGCAATCACCACAAGAATATATTTGGTGGGCCCCGACCAGCATAACCTCATTCTCAATACTGAGAACTCAGAAGAAGCACTGTACCTAGCATAATCAGAGTCTAACTATAGGTACAGTAAGTAATGAACTGTAAATGAGAAATAACAAGGATGCTCACCTCAGTCTCTGTATAAGTGACTGAGGTGAACAAATGGCTGTCTACCCTATATATATAATAATATGAGAGGCCAGCTACACAAAGAATAAAAGGGAGAAAGGGCATAAAGGTACCTATGAAATGACACATCAAAGGGATAAAGTATAAATAGTACACACATTGAAGATATGATCATGTATTCTCATGGTGTGATAATGGGCATTCTCAACACTCCTCCTCACATGGAATCATATCAATGGAGACCCAGGAAATTCCTCAAGTAAGTGAATTGCTTAACATCAAAAGCCTTCATGAACATGTCAGTGACATTTTTACAGGTATGGACATAGGGTTAGCCATAAGTCATTCAACTGAACACGCTTGTGGAGAAAATGGTATTTGATATCAATATGTTTGACATGAGAGTGAAGAAGGGGGTCTTCAGATAGGGTCTTTGTCACTGAATTGTTGCAGCAAATAGTTGTTGGGATTGTCTGTTGGTAATCAATGGAATGTAGTAGAGTGCACAGTCAAATACATACACTCCTTAGCCATTTCAAATGCAGTGATGTATTCGGCTTCACATGATGAGGTGGCAACAACTTTCTGCTTGTGAGACGTCCAAGAGACAGTGCCAGATCCAAGAGAACAAACATAGCCTCTGATGCTACAACATGTATCAAGGCAGTTAGCCCAGTCAGAGTCGCTAAAAGCATGGAGATTTGTGGGGAGATCACTGCCAAGATAAAGTTTCAGATCCCTCGTCCCCTTGATGTATCTTACCAACCTGATGGCAGCAGCCCAATGCTTGAAAGAGTAACAGTCAAGATATTGTGATAGTTGCTGTACTGCATGAGAAATGTTGGGACAAGTAGAAATTGCCAAGTAGAGGAGGCATCCAACAAGCGATTGGTATGGGAGTTTGGAGAGCTGTAGATGATCTTCTGTGGAGATGGACTAAGGGTCAGGTTGTCATAGTTTGGAACCAGGTTCCAAAGGCATGGAGACTGGGTGTGCTTCCTTCTGACCAAATTGTTCAACAATTTTGTCAATGAGTGCCATCTGTGAAAGTGCAACAGTATGTGTGGCCCGGTCCCAAGATACAGCAATTCCTACAATGAAATGTGCCATCCCAAGTTCAGAAATAGTCCAGACCTTACACATCTGGTCTTTAAATCACTCATTCTCCTCCTTAGAATCAGTGATCAACAAGTAATTGACAACATGAACTGCCACAATAACGATGCTGGAGTCTGACCTGTGATAGTATATGCAAGACTCACAAGATAAACAAGTAAATCCCCATTTAATCATCTGTGCATTAAGCATCTGATTCCATATTCATCCGCTCTGTTTCATACCATATAATCCATGTTGGAGCTCTCATACCCAGTCTTCCTTCCCAGGTTCTTCAAAGCCAGATGATTGCTGCATATACTGTACTTCATCACCTGGTAATAGCCTGTATAGAAAAGCTGTCTTTATGTTGATTTGTTGCGCATCCCAACTCAAAGAAGCAGCAATATGCAATAGGATCCATCAAGATTCCATGCATGCAGTCAGTGAGGTGGTTTTAGTATAGTCCTTACCATAGATCAGCTCATTTCCTTTGAATACAACATGTACTTTCCAGTGGATGGACTCCCCAGTTTCATTTTGCTCAATATGGAAGACCAGTTTCCCTTTTTGGATGTGCTTCCCCTGGGGTACCTCAACTTGTGGAATGAGTTTGTAAACTCCCATGTCCTTCAGGGATTTCAACTCATCAAGATAGCCTTCCCTCCATCTTTCAGCATTGTCAGTTCTCTTAGCCTCCTCCCATGTCCTCAGCTCGTCTTCGGGTTGAAGGGACTCCAGATCAAAGTCTGCCATCTCCAAGATCAGAGCCTGGAGCTGATGTGCCTGATTGCCCAGATTGAGGTTATCAAATGATCACTGTAGGTCTTCAATGACATTGTGATTATGATCATGATTGATGGTTGGTGGGTCATTGTCATCAGTTGAGGAGGGTGTTTGATTGGAACCAAGTGATTGAGCAGCTACTATGGCAGTGTGATGAGCATGCCATGCCTCTTTGATGCATATGGCACTATATTGGGATTCCTGATGGCATGGGGGTACAGGGTACTAGGGGAATTGGTACCTGTTTGCTGCCATTGTCAACCTCAATGATGGGGTTGTGAGCAGGAAATGGTTCATCATTTTTGTCATTCCCAGGTAGGTATGTATGAGTAGGCTTATCGTCCTGAATCTCTGTGCTTGTTGGCTTGGGATCCAGAGTAGGGGAAATGTGCGGTGAATGGCCATTGTGACTGTTGAGGAATCTAATGTGATAAGAACTGTGGACCTTTCTAGTAGCACAGTTGTAGCAATGATATGATTTAGATTTGGGGTCATATCCAATCAATATACATTTGATTGACCATTTGAAGATTTTTGGGTTGTTGTAACACTTGGTTACAGGTTTGAACCCCTAATCCACAATGCACCAACAGAGTATGACCAAATATATAGGTTACTAACTGGGTACACAGGTGGATGTCAAGGAGTTCTTACTTACATAAGCAATACTGGTATCAAAATGGGTAGTTTGCCAAACAATGACACATTACCATAAAACCATCAAACTATGGTACCCCCTGGGGGTAGCAACCATTACAGTTGTTCTTAGGAATGAGGATGAAAGCCTGACAAACAATCTCCCACAAGAATGAATAATCAGGTTTGCACTCATACCACAACTCCCAAGGTGTAATACCTTGTAGTGATCATGTTGTGGTCTTTGCATGTAAATGTGATGCTGTCAAGTAAAATTCATCCTATAGAAATGGTGGCAACCCTGAGTAGATCCTCATAGTCTGGGCCTTTGCCATGAGAGTGTGATGTGTTCTGTAAGGGGACAGCCCTCCAGGTACATATATTTCCCTATTTACTGTTCATACTTCATGGAAACTCTTTTTATTCTTTACTATTTTATTCTACTTACCTTTATTTGTTATTGTTTGGCTACAGCCCTATTATGGGCAACTGGTAGTAGTAGAGATTCCTTTAATCCAACATCTAAGATTTACCCCACATCAGCAAACCCTGGGCCATCTATGGGACTCTGCAGCAGTGCTACATAGAGCCCATAGTGTCCATAGACATGTTTATCTTCTGTATAACCCTCCCACAGAACTATATACTACAGGCTCTCAGGCCATATCCTATGAGACCAGTAGCTTGCCAAGTCAGTATGTGACAAATAACAATTGGCCATATTGTCCAAGTCATTGACATTATGCAATAAATAAAACATGTCATTGTTATACTGATACAACAGCCAGGCTACATTCAAAGAAATATCTATAACTATAACTATACTATATTAGATCCCAAGAAGTCACAATGAACAAACTATAAGAATCAAGTATAAGTGAAGCAAACATCCAGAAGGCAAACTAGATACTTACTTAGTGATGGGCTTTAAGCAATAAGGTCCAGTGGCCTACAAATTATTAGCTAGTTAGTTGAATAAAAACAATGAAAGTCAGAAGAGATAGCCTTACAAGTATTTCATAAATTGGCAAAGCAAGTTAATAAGAATAGTGGTCGGTATATGGGAGAATGGGGGAAAGGTTGAAAAATGAGAATTTGTAAAGTCTTGCAACTTTATAAGGTATTTCATTCTCTGATTGAAACATTATCACATGATTATGGGGCTGTTGGCATCAATCATCCCACACCATCGACAACAACAATGACACCTTGCTCCTCCTCACCTCACTACCACCACCACCCTGTGAACGGTGATGACAATGACAGCTGCAACAACCCTAATACCTGGCAACACTGCCAGTAGGGTGTCCTATGAACTATGTCACACATTACTCAGCCCAAAAAATGTTTATCATCATTTGGGCCACAGGTAGTTTTTTCTTCTTCTTTACTTTCTTTGTTTTGTGAATTAACTAACTGTTTTTATTCATTTTTTAGGCTAAAAACAACACTTCAATCCCGACACGGCATGCCATATGCCCAGCAGCCCCACCACCCTTCCCCACTGCTGCAAGCCCCTGCTTGCAGGGTGGGTGATGGGGTGGCTATCAGACAGCAACACTGTGCAGGGGGGATGCCAGGAGATGCTAGGAGGCCTGTGCAATGGAGTACACACAAGGTATGCACCCCAGCCTTGTACACCTGCCACCTGGCACTGACTGCCCACCACCTCCCTTGCCAATGCCCACGAATGCCAATGCCACCAACCACTGCCAAATGATGTTGCCAACAACACCACCACCGCTGTGAGAAACTGCTTACAGGGTGGATACAGGGTGCAGGACTGGGAGGTGGCAGATAGGTGAGGGAAACAGGGGATGATACCATCCACCCCCGCCATGAGGTAAGGGAGACACCAGGGAGGGGGAACAACACTGGGGGGGCAAGGGTGAGGGAGGGAAGAAAATGACCACACTGGCCCCATGCCTATGAGCATCTGCTTGTGCAGTGGTTCAGACCATCTCAGCCACAATGACAGGGGATGGGACAAGGGAGGAGGATGGGGGAACGAGAGCCCAGCACCTGACACCCACCGCTGCAAACATTTGCTTGCAGGGTGGATTTGGTGCTAATGGCCACGTCACCACTGGTTGAGTGCCTCCACCCACTGTCTCACTCTCCAGCAAAGTGGTGGTTTTTTGTTACATAGCACCTGCTGCCTCCCCTGGGGGGGGCCTGGGGGGCAGCTTTAATTATTTTGTATGACTAGTTTGTAATTTAATGTACACCTTTTGCATTCAGAATCTTAGTACAAATTGATTGGGACTTCAGAGAATTGAGTGTCACTCAAGTTTTGCTTGCAGTATACTCCTTGAGTTCTACAAACTGTCTACCATATCTACTGCATCTACCATATCTACCATATATACAGGTTTGCTATCAAGTTACTGCCAGATAACTATGACATCTATGGTGTCTACAGAAAGTCTACAGCAAGTCTACAGCAAGTCTACAGTGTCTACAGTGTCTACAGGGATTTCCAGAGTTTGCTGATGATGGTCTAATGCAACTTGATCCACTCCATGGGTCCATCCAACACCAATGGTCTAATTCAACTCTAGACATCCCATGGGCCCACCCAACACCAATGGTCTAAATGCCACCTCATACAACCCATGGGCCTACCAATCATTGATAGCCTAATGTACATACCAGATACCCCATGGGCTCACCCAGTGTATATGGTGTCCTGCACACTGCAGGCTGCTCATAGGCTCACCCTATTTAGATGGTATATTTACTCAAGATGAGCCCATCCTTGTAACATGAACTATGACAACCCATGGGCCCACATTAGGTTGACCATGGTCAATGGGCAAAAGCCACCATCATCTACTCCATGTACATAGGAGTAAAGTCACTGAGATGGGTCTGGAGGGGGCACCAACATCCATTAGTGTATGAATGGGGATTGGGAATTTGGTGATGAGGGGACCAGTAGCAAGTAAGGTCATGTGGAGCTGTTTTATGGTGAAGGGGATGTCAACAAAGGGAGGGACATACGAGTCAGTTTCATTTCGACCTCATTTTCCCTGATAGCTGCAGTGGCTGTTGGTGCTGTGAGTGTCACATACGTGGATGGGTTGGGCCAGGTATTTGTGTCCTTCATTGGGCACTTGTCAAAGTTATGCCCAACACCGAGTCAGCAGCACTGTTGATAGGTCCACTAGCCAGTACAAGCTCTGAAATCAATTTCATGGATTCACAGATAGTCAACACACAGCCACAATCATTCACAATCATTCACCAATCATTTCACATATATTTTCAGCATCTTTCAAACCTTTTTTGGCTATTTTGTGAGCTTCCGATCAAATTTCAGACATTTTTGGGGGTTTCGCATTTTTTGATCCTATTTTGCACACTTCAGCATGGACCCTGACACTTTGCATGCTTTCATTCACTTCCCCCTTACATAATCAACTTTGATGAACCACATTTCGGCTATATTTATGCAGCTCACATCACCTCAAGGCACATCACACAATGCTTTGTGATATTTTGCAATTTTTGTGATTTTAGCGAATATTAGAACAAAAGGACAGTCTGTATTTCAATTTATTGTCTCCCACACTCCCTAGAATCATGGTTATTGTTCCATATCGGTTATCACTTCATCCCTGAAGTCTACATGTTTTCCATCTCCTCATGTTCCCCTCATGTTTCCTTTCCCCTTTTAGCTACATTTCCTTGTAACATAAAAACCTTGTATTATCTATGATAAATAACAAGGGAAGCATCCCCCAAGTATAGTATTAGTAGTTGAGAGCTAAAAACTCTCTTCTTATTGATTGAGCACAAGTTTCAGTCTGAAAACTCTTCGGACTTCATCAAAACTTGTTTGTTTGTGTTTAGCCTTCCAAAAATATTGTCATCCTCTCATATTCATCATTGTTCACCTCTCACATCATTTATCTATTTTTACACCACTTGCTGATATCGTCAAGACCTATTTCGCAATCTCGAAAATCATCACAACATCCCAAAATTACTTTGCACATCCTGAAATAGCTTTGCATCAATTGCTCGATTATATCTGGAGATTGGTGAAAGTTTAGAATGATTCGCAACCTTCCTCTGACTTGTGTTATACTGAATAGGACCCTTTTAGGTGCTTTGTTTGGGTTTCTGGGTTGAATATTATCACCATGTACATCCTGCATGGTCCTTGATGAATTTTCTCTCATTTTCTGTGAGAGGGGGGAGGTGTAGTTGTTTGGTTTTCTTGGGTTGGTTGGTGGCGACACCAGGAGAGGATAAGGATCCACTGACTGGTGGGTCAGTGAGTTGTGAGAGGAGGTCTTTCTTTTCACTGTGGCATACTGCACGAGCGATCACAGAGGTGTCTATGAGTTTCTGCATGCAGGCATCCTCTGCCCTCATGCGATCATCCCGTTCCTTGACTTCAAAGGCCCAGGTGGCAAGATCGGCCATGGCTAGGACTGGTTCAAGACTGAGGTTAAGTCTCAAATCGGGATGGAGGTTGGATTGGAGTTGGACCTTGAGCTGGACCTTGGTAAGGGCCTGAGCAGGGGCCAAGGTGGTGAGGATCGCATTCAGGTTCTCAATCTCGATCTTCCAGTCAATAAAGACACAGTCACCTTGGGATGAGGACAAGATTGTCTCAAGGATCTCATGTGACCAGTTTTTCTCAAGTACCAGTTGGGAGAGTTTGAGGAGATATGCATCTAGGGTAAGGCCATTGATGCAGGTCTGATCAGCTTGGTACCATGCTACAAGGCACAGCTCAAACATGCCTTCAGCAATGTAGCTGACTATCTCAGTGTCTGTCTTCCTGCTGTGCTTCTTGTAGTGTTTGCATGCTAAGGTCCAAGACTGCATGATGAGTGGGGTGATTTTCCCTGCAGTGAGCATTGGACGTTCCTTCATCTTGGTGACCTTCACTTCAGCAAGGGGTTGTGTAGTAGTGGACATGGTGGTTCAAGCAGCAGGTGTTGTGGCTTGGTGGGAGTGGAAGTGGTTGGTGGTGGTGATACTTTCATCAGTGGACGAGTCAGTATCAGCGAACAAAGACAGCGATGACAGCAGGAATTCTGGGTGGGTTGGCTCAGGGTTTTGATGCGTAGTCGGTAGTGTCTTGAGTTCAGTAGTGATTCCTGATTCCTGCAAGTGTCTTCTCATACTCTGGGTGAGGAGTGGTGTGAGGGTAGAGGGTTGCTGAGACAGGGTGTGTTCGTTAGGGATTGAAGAACATTGTCGGTGTCAAAAAAAAAAAGTGGAAGAGAGCCAGGTTAGGCAACCAACACTGAGGTGGGCAAGTCAGACAGGATCAAGTTATCTTTGTTACACAGAAGTGGGAACAAAGGTTGGATATTAAAAAATAAAGGTCTATATCAGTGCCTTCATTACACAGAAGTGGGAATGAAGGTTGGATATTAAAAAATAAAGGTCTATATCAGGGGACCTTTAGATTGTGTAAGTAAAAGGCCACATCAGGTGTGCCATGTGTTTCTTGAGAGCCATATCAGGCTCATCCATTGTCTTGTGGAGCATTGGTTGTTCAGGTAATGATGTCAGTGACACATTATTGGGAATGTCACTGGTGTTGTTGGTGGTGGTCATC